>BPLT01000096.1:0-152500 GCA_019656295.1 Rhododendron mucronatum var. ripense | reverse complement strand
TTGGCCTCTCCTTCCCATACATATTGCTTATCAGATTTTGGGCTCTTTGTTGAGACAACGACCTTCAAGTTACAAAAGGTGTGAGACATGGCTAAAACCAATAAGTCCACATTCATGGGCAACAGAGAGATGGTAATGTTGTTCAGTTTAAGAAGGCGTCATACCCGGTCAGCAACTAAAAAGGCTGAATAAAATCCCACACCAAATTGACCGATTAAATTGCTGTCAGATCCGGAACCCTTGCTCCCCTGGAATAACAGAAACTTTGCTAAGTAAATGATGTAACTCTACTCAAGGCTGTTCAACTGCAAGACGCAACTGTTGCTTAGAAGGGAGGCCTGGAAGGTGCAGATAATGGATAAATAGGTGCACCTTTAATGCCTTTAAGAACTTTGCAGTTCCGCTTTGAGCAATAGTACCCAGGCAGTCAACAAGTTCTTGACGATTCATTCCAATGCCAGAATCCCTGTATAACATGCATAAAATTGAGATACCACAGTGGGAACGAAATTAACAAATAGAGTTTCCCAGTTCGAAATGCTTACGTGAGTATAACAATCCCATTATCTTTGTCAGTCTGGATACGTATATCAAGATCAACCCCATCCTTCAACAGTTCAGGCTCAGTAACACTGAGAAACCGCAGCTTGTCCAAAGCATCACTTGCATTGCTATCGTTTTATAGTACACAATCACAATTAATTAGCATCAATTAAAATTGAATCCAGGGTTAATCGATTTATACAAATGCATTAAACAAACTTCTAATAGTTCTGTATCCACATTGGTGTAACTCAGCTTAAAACAAATATCAGCAGAAAATTAGTTATTCGTGGAACTTGTAGACCGTCACTGCAATAATGGGGCACATAATACACCTAAACTACGGATTTCAAAACAATTGAATGCACGATACCAAAACACGATGACCTAAAACATTACAACTAAAACAAGTAGAACCTCTTGCTTTTGTTTTATTGTGATGTTCACCTACCCCAGGCTTGCTTTAATAATCATAGACAACTCACCAGACTTTATAGATAGTATTTTTGCATGGCCTTAGGGGCGTAGTTACCATCCATTCACTAATAAAATCAAAATGCTCACAGGCCAGACAGTTATTTCTCAGGTTATAATTATCACAATTCGCAAACAGAAGTAGACCCTATTCCTTTTCATTAAATTGCTATGTCCATTTACCCGGGGCTTGCTTTTATCTTATAAAGTATAAACAGCTCCCCTATTACAAGAGATCAGTACTTTCCCAAGGCTATTGCGGCATATACACTATCCATCGCCTTCCAAACTCAATATGCTGCTCAAATATGTGCCAGCCAGCACTTTTCTCAGGTTTCAACTATTGTTGATCAAGACAGATGTAGTCAAAGAAGCATTCCTAATCTCCTATACTCGATAAACAAAAACAATTGTAGTAAAGTAAAGAGACCCAGGCACAAATGTGCTTGTATAGCATAACATGCCTGATAAGCTCCCGAAGAAAAACCTCCTTGTTGCTATATAAGCTGTTAACAATAAGGTCCATGAGACGACTAACCTGTCAAAAGAACCAAATACCTTACAAAATAACAGTTTATGATAAAAACCAAATCAGCTCTACTGTCCAAGAAATGTACCTCCGCCTGATATTCATATTTCTCAGCTGGAGGGTCTGATGCATAAGATGCTGCAGCAGTTGACTCATATCGGTTGCCAAGGAACATACCATTTTTCAGGTTCAATGAATCCAGAGAAACTTTGGTCTTTCCAGTTAGCACAGAGTGCCATCCGACCTTAGTATCACTCTGTCCAATCACAGGTAAAAATAACATATTAAAAGCAGACAGGAGAACTATCACCAATTCTAATCAAGCAAAGTCCTCATTCCTACAGCATAGTGCTTTGTCTTGTTAAATCCACTTGAACAAGGATAACAGGGAACAGAATCAAAGCACCAAAACGGGTACGAATTTTGATTGAAACAAGACAAACCACCCCAAAAATCATTTCGCAAAAGCACAAAAAAAAAAAAAACCAAACTAACAAATATCCTCCCGAACCCCATGGAAATAACAAAAATGGAGCCAAATATAAATGAATGTACACTACGGTTACACCATTTCAAAGCCACAAGCAGACACCAGGCAGCTAGAAATGGAACAGCATTAACGAACTACAGACTTTCAAACTAATTAAAGGATAATATGTTACAGACTCAGAAACTGCTTGATTCGCCATACCAATTGGACTATCAATCCAAAGGGAATGCAACAACTGGAGGAGGGATATGCATCTGTCGGATAACCAATCCTCAAATCATGGGCTATGCAATCCTTCAGCAAGGCTATATTGGCGATTCACTCCCTATTAGACTGATGGAATTACTCATCATAAAAAATATCATATCTTTTAATATTGATCCTACAAATTAAAACCGTGCATGCGCAAGTCCAATGGCGTACTTACAGTTAAGTTCAATTTCTCGGTACTTCAATCCAAACACAATAATAATACATCTAGAAAACGCCGACACCAGTGAACGAAGTTGGATTAAAAACAATAAATTGGTTCAAGTTATTACATGACTGTTAAATACATCCATACATATTTAAAGATACCATCTTTCACTAATCACACTCTTAAACGATCGTTAACAAACGAATGATACACTAGATAAATCATTTCCAAACCCTAATTCCGATAAACCCTACCGATTCGTTGGGGAGATAAACAGGAGAAGTAATTGAGGCAGCAGCGGCGTTGCTGTACCGTGCGCCACGGGTGAGCATGATAGCGGAGACGGAGCGCCTGGAGAGTCTGTACATCCTAGAGACTACGGAAGGACGCAGAAACGGCAACGGGGGAGAGAGAGAGAGAGAGAGAGCGAGCGAGCGAGCTGATTGCGCTGGGGAGCAGTGGATTGGAGAAAGGGACTAGGGTTTTAGTAGGGTTTGTGGCCCATTTTTGGGGTTTATGGAATGTTCTGGAGATGGGTTAAGCGCCTGATTTCGTTTCGTTTCGTTTCGATTTTTTTTTTTTTTTTCAGCTTCTTGTTAGCTTAAAGAAAATAAGGCAAAACCAAATTCCCTTGAATTGAGATCTCCCGTTCTACTAATATTATTTTTAAAAAAAAATACTTACCATTCAAACTTAAAAATAATGCACTTGCAAAAAATATTTTTTTAATTTTTTTTCTTCGGATGCAATCTTTCATACTTTTAAATGAGATTCATATTACATTGTTTTAAATTTCGATAAGTCTATTATTTTTAAGCTTGAAAATTACAAATATATATATATATATATATATAAACACACTTATTTGATATCTTGGCACGGACTACTTAATTAAGGTTGAAGAAGCACGAGAAGCAGAGGCACCAATGGTAGCATAAGTGAAGTGGTTCATGTGAGGAGTTTGAACTCTTTGTTGACTACAGAAGTGTGATTTATGTATCAAAGACCATATTGGCATACTAGGGTTTGTTCGTATCTAAAGGTACAGCGCAACGTGAGATTTAATTAGTGGCAATTGTGCAATTAGCACTGTTTGAGAGAGAGAGAGAGAGGGAGAGGAAGAGCCGTAGAATTTATGAAGCAATTCAATGGTTATGATTTATAGAGAGATAAGATTTAAAAACCGTTCTCCCTTATTATGTAGATTGTGTTTTTTTTGTAAAGTCATCAACGAGTACGCCTACACATGAGAGATCTTGAGTTAGGATTCGTTTATTTTCAATTTACTCCCCTCCTAACAAAATGAGTCCCCTCCATACCTCCACCAAACCCAATTATTTTGGCTTCAACCAAACCCGTAAAAGTAGGATTTTCAAAATTATATAAGAGGAATCTACCCAAATATATGCATTTTTTTTTTTTAAGATATCGCCCATACTACATAAGAAGTACGAAACTTGGCTGAAAACATTCTAGTAAAATTATGTTTGGGTTATCAACTTGTGGAAGAAAATTTCTATACTTTTTCTTCTTGATTTATGAGCACGGAAATAACAAATCCAAATAATTTCGTACATGAGCAAGCTCCATAAGATCGTGACAGAAATAAAATTGACCACCTATAATATATTAATATATAGAAGATCATAAGATCCTCAAAATTATCACATGCTATGAGACAGTTCAGCTCAAGCAATTATATAGTAACTAGCAAACTGCCTATGGACTACTACAAAAATGCACAATTTGGTTCAAAATTTGGTGATTCCTTTTATTCTCACACTCCAATGATACAAAGTACTTCTACTAAATTGAGGAAGATTTATGGAAATTGATTTTTCCCACTCCACTTTTGAAGTGCTGATGGTAAAATATGGAGTGCGAAAATCACTGTCCAAAATTTATCCTTCTCAAAATCTATGTACACAAAATATAATTTTACACGAGACCCCTCTCTCTCTCTCTCTCTCTCTCTCTGCTTGTGCTGATTTAGCCAGCTCCACGACCGGAGACATATATTTGATTGGTGGCCGGTATTTGCAAGTCCGAATCCTGACCTTTAGCAAGCCTCGCCTTCTCAAGCCTTGCTCGTCGAGCAGCTTCTTGAATCCGGCGCTCGTGTTCTTTTAGCACTTGATCCATGTTAGTATCTGATGGAGGAAGTAACGGACCGGAGTAATGCATCTTGTTGCCCTTGGACCCATGACCATTCTAAAGAAAAGGGGGAGGGGAAAAAATCAGGATTCAACCATGTCGAATAAGGAGGGACGAAAATATAATCACATGATGGATGAAACCGATATGTAGCTTCACACATGACATTTATGTAGACACTTTTAGTCAGGAAACTCACCAGAACGGCCTCTTTGACACTGGCTCTGGTTTTTTCTACGCGTTGAGAACCGACGAAGATCCGATCATTCTTCCTCATGGGTCCTGAAACTTCATATGATACCGACGACATACCCAATTGATTTTCTGATTCTAGTTGTGAAGGAAAAAGTTTATCTCGGCACTCTTCAGACAACAACGTCCGTGATGCTACTAAACCAGATAAGGTTGATAAGTTTGCTCTGCTGGAACGAAAAACAATATCATCGTATTTCTTCGCGGCCTTTTTCCATCCGCTCCCTGAAACCAACGGCCCTGAATTTGGAGCTCTTCTAGGATTTTGATCCGCTAGGTCTTTGTCCGCTTCTTTTGCTTCTTTTGCAGGTTGTGTTTGTCTCTGTGGACCGATATGAAACCCTGTAGCAGCGTCCTCCTGATAACGGGCGAACTTCTCACTGCGGCTCTTTGAACTGGAGTTGCTTTGCCGGGTCTGTATACGAAATTATTTTTCTTCAATATTTAAGGAACACCAAAATGTTTGGGTATTCACTTTTACAAGAACAAGGGGAAAAAAATAGTCACTTGCATGAAGAATGCATCGGAAGACCTAAAATAGTTATAATGGGTGAATTCGCTGAAAGAACTACGGAAATAAAACAAGGAGAACAAAAGTATCCCAAACGAAGAATATGCAGGACACGGGTGTCCGACACAGTACAAGATAAAACCTGTTCCTATTCCTGAAGGCGTCAGATCAGAAATTTTGAAAAGATTACGATAGCATGCTGAGCGAAAAAAAGAAAAGAAAAGATTACATCTATAATTTTCGGCTCTAAGCCTTTCATTGGTTAGTCCAGGTAAAATCCCTGCAGAATGTGTATTAGTTTGAAATGAGGTCGTTGGCAACACAACCTAAAGATTGCTTATTCTTCACTTAAAACTATGTTATAGAAATCTCATTTTTCAGAAAGAAAAACAAAAACCTTAATTGACTTATTAACATAAAAAAAAACCAACAGCAGTCTTGTTCTAGAAAGAATGATGAGTTAAGTCATAAAATATGGTCAAAATGAGGGGCCTAGGGCATCCCAAATCTTTTTTGATGTATCACAAAACAGAACTCAAAACCGTGGCAGCATGGTATTCCAAACTATGCCATCAGCAGCCCATAAAAAGAAAATCATCCTCCTCCCGATCAGCAAATGGGGTATCACCTTCTGAAAGCGAAGTATCTGTAATAAACTTTCATTGACTGATTCCCACAAAGATAAACATTGACGAATAAATAATTCTGAGCATAAAGTTTTATTGACGTTACAGACATACGTAAATCATCATACTTTTAGAGATGTTGTCTCCAAAATGGTAGTAGGGTCTCCATATTTAGAGAACCAAAGGCAATTTGGAGACCCAAATATCTAAAAAGTACGATGAGTCCCTCCTAAATTCTCTCATAAAGTGAAAAAGTGGGAATAAATTATAAAATCTCCCTCTAATATGTCACATCCATTCTCCATTTTGGGGTTTTAGAGATGGGTTGGAGATGCTCTTAGACCACCTGAATAGAGGTTTATTCTCAGCCACTGCAAAATCAACAAGGAAGCCCCCAAAAATAGCGAAACAAAGACTCACAAGGCACCAACAAGAACAAAACTTGGATCAAACTACGTCGAATGCAACAAAGAAGGACTACCCAGTAAACAATAGCAAAAAAGTCATAGGAACTGAGCAGACAAGGAACAGAATCCAAACAGGAAAAAGATATTTTTAAAAGATTTTGACTTTTGAAGCCTCGTGACCCCCACTAGCGTGTCTGGCAAATCCTCATAAGACCAGGTTGGAATTATATAGGTCTACATAAGTCCAGTAACATAATGGGATTTTGCAAAACTTTCAATGTTTGAATACCCATAAGGAAAGAATGCTTAGAAAAAGCAGAAGGGGTGCAGGAAATAACATGAATAACGATTTGTATCAGGCACCTGCAATGATGTCACTGCCTCGGCATTAGTATTTTGTGCTGGAACTGCCCGAGGTTGTGTTGCTGCTCCGGTTTCCTGGTCATCCCTCTGCCCCCTGCCTCGTGTCACTTCTTTCCTGTGAGAGTTGATGGAGAGCGTTAATGTTTGGATGACTCCATGGTGTGAAACTTAAGTATTGAAAAAGCTATCAAAAAGGTTAAACGAGCAAAAGCTCCTTGTAGTCCATAGAGATTATATGCCTATATGTCATTCTTTGCTAAAGGAAGTTCAGCATTATCGTATACATGCCAACAACAGTAATAACAAGACTGTAGAATATCTGCACCCATACGTAATCTGCAACTATAAGATGGACCATTTGACAAGGTGTTCAATTTTGCACCTTTCATACCCTAAATAATAGGACGTCAAGAGAAGTTATTCTCTGGTACCACTACATTCCAGGAATGTAAGTAGACCAACAAAAAGTATGTTGCTCTGTAACAAACATGACAATCAAACATAGTGTGCACCTTTTAGCATCTTCATTCCGCAATTTGGTGTCAATCTCTTTGCTGGGAGGATATTTCGGCAGAGATGAAGGATCACAAGCAAGTGGTATTGTGGTGAAATACTGTTCGAGAAAAAAAATTATCAAAATAAAAAATTGAGGAAAACGAACAAAATTTAAGAGTTAGTAGAGTGATATGATAGCTTTAAATCCATCCTAGATGTAACTAATATGACAACTGAAAGGAAATCATGAAACGATATTTACAAAGATTGCAAACTCGGAAACAATGGTCAGTCAGTACTGAGAAGATATCTTCTGAATTTCTCCATCTTTATTAATACATCTTCTTTGTCATGTGTTCCAAGTCTTTCCCCAAAAGAAGAGGAATGAAAAGGCGATCATTCAGAAGTTCAAATACAATGGGAAGAATGTCAACGAGCTATTTGGCAACTCTTCCAAGCAACGTGCATTCCCAATGGTGAGAACTGTACTTCATACATCCCATGTAGGGTGTTAGGAAAAATTTCACAGGATCTCTTTCAAGAAAATGTGCATTTCCTAATGGCTAGAGCACGCAAACTGCCCTTTTACCTGGATATAATCAGCAACGTGACTCTTGTTAATTTTCCTCCATATTTTTGTGTTCCCCGCGGTATTAGACATAACACACAAACCGCATATTTGGATTTGATGTGGTCAATAATGTGATTCTGGTTAAACACGTCATTCAATTGCCTTAAAATAAGGAATAGAACATCAAGGAAGATCCATAAGAAGGACTCCTTACTGTTAGGCTTTAACCTGAAAATTGCATCAGGTAACTCCTATTGTAAAGTCTCTTCCCTGTGATTGGAATTTTTGCCTCAATCAACAAAAAAGTCTCGAAGAGTAAAAAAGAATAAAAACTATAATCCTTAGAAAGGAAGCATTTTATGGTCAACAGAATATGTCACGAAAGAAATAACTTACTCTATTTTGCATCAAAAGACCAACAAAAACAAGATTTCATATGGACGCACAGAACTATACAGACAAATAAATAAATTACCTCACTTTTGAGTGCAGAAGCTGCTGTTCCCCGATTTTCAGGATCTACGGATAATAAGGTCTCCATAAGCCGTACAGCAAGAGGAGGAAAATCCTTAAACGTCTCCGCAAGACGTTGCTTATAAGGTTGTAGAGGTTTGAACACCGTCGAATGAGGTAACTTTGACTTTATCCAATAGTCTTCAGACGGAGAGCCACAAAGCTTGAAGATTTTATGCAATTGCTCCACCTAAAAAACATACATGTACATTCTTAGTTGTCATCTCAACGGCAACCAAAATATGTACCTGCTACATCTTTACAGTATGTAACCAAAAAAAAAAGTATTTGATATTTACATTATGTTGCACGTAACTTAAATATATATGCATATGAACACAATAGGGAAAATGCCCTAAGCTACATGACTATAACCAGGATGAAGGTGCAGTGTTCAGTTAAACTGCTCATTGTACCACAGAGAAAGGACCACTTCTGAGTTCTGACCCGGAAACATTATGAATGTTGCTGGTGCATGAAAGACCCGTGTAGCATGTCATTCACCATACAGCATATTGGATTGTTACTCATTTAATTGCCCAATTCCTGAAGACAACTAAGAATACTTCAAATAATTTTCTCTCAACTGCTTGATTTTCCAAATTTCTTCAGAAGTGTTTCAAAGAAAGGGTTGGCAAAAGGCCTTCTGAGCATCATCCTTTTTTCCTGTGTTCGCAAAAGTCAACTGAAACTATGTCTAATAGGCCCAAATTGTTCCATTTTATCATGATGATAGAAAAGAATACATTCACTGAAGCTAAGCATGGAATGTTCATACTCTATTATGTTAAATAATACTCCACATGAATTCAGAAACCAAGCATTTTGAATTAGATCCTCCTTCAAATCTTTTCTCCCCCTATAGAAAATCAGCAGACAAGGCTGAAGGCTTAATGAATGCTCCCTATATCAATGTCAGTCCCTTTTGGAAGTTCCAAACTGATCAAGTCCACGCATTTAATCCAAGCAAATTCATACAAAAAGTACAATTTTCCAATATTGCCCCTTTCTCCCCACTTCCAAAGTATTAATACTGACTTGTAAGGGACAATTTTGGAAAACTTAAAAGGACTCTTCAAAGTGGGGCATGCATTTTTGGACATCCAAATTGGAAAGATGCTCACAGAATAAAGTCTGACTGTACCTCCGTTCTACCAGGCATTATAGGCTTGCCAGCATATATTTCTCCAAGTATACAACCAGTGCTCCACATATCCACTGAAGCTCCATAATGAGCTGCTCCAAGTAAAAGTTCAGGTGGACGATACCAAAGGGTCACAACACGGCTTGTCATTGGCACTCTCTGGTGCGGATCAAAAACACTTGCTAAGCCAAAGTCTGCAATCTTCAGTATTCCATGATTGTCGATTAAAAGGTTTGAACCTTTAATGTCACGATGCAGAACACCACGACTATGACAATGGTCAAGTCCATTTAGTAGCTGTTGCATGTAACATTTGATCTGAAAAACACAAAAGGAAAAAAGGAGCTTTACTTTGAGTATCAAACACCATTTTGTAGATTGCTGGGTACAACTCTTTCAATTAACCACAAGAAGAAAAGCACAGTTGTAACCATGTGGCATGTGATTATATTGAAAGGAAAAAAAAAACCCGCATGAAGTGCATTCCAAGCTTAAAGAAAATTTAATCAAGTACCTGTGGTTCTGAGAATTTGACACCAGGAAGAGATGCAAGCCCCATAAGATCATGTTCCATATACTCGAACACAAGGTACAAGCTACAAGAAGTCCTTGAAGTGACCAAGCCTTCCAATGCAATTATATTTGGATGATCAAGCCTGCGCAAAACAAGGATTTCCCTTGCCATGAACTTGACGCTTTCAGGATCCATGTTGTCAAACCTCACTCTCTTTAAAGCAACCACTTTCATGTGAGTTAGATCACGAGCCTTGTATACATTGCTATAAGTTCCTTGGCCAATCTGCAACAATGAAATGCGATACTCCAGCATCAAAATCAGGACAGAGAGTAGCCAAACAGAATGCAGGATTTACGCTAAACATGTAAACAACATGGGAAGAATAGCATGAACTTCAAACAAACTAACCAATTTCTTAAACTAATGCTTGCTAACAGTTATGAATGAATAAAATGCTACTATAAGCATTCTTACTTTATTTAAACAAGAATTAGAGAAAGACTATAATTTAAGTAACTGCAACTCTCCCAGCACTCCACAGTTTGCTTTTAGAACTTTGGTCCATTGATGTTAGTTAAAACCTACTAGTTTTCAAGGTTAATGAGTTAAAGCCCTGAAGATTGTGCACTTTCAGCGTCCATTTAGAAATATCTCAGAAAACGTTACAAAATGTTTACTCGACAGTAACCAAGAATAAAATACCCTAGATAATTTGTAGAACACTCTAGGTGTAGATAGTTTTAGTTCAGTCGAAGAATATCAGCAAAGGGTATAAGTGATCATCACTGAACATAGATTTTAATTAGGCAGAACTTCGCTACAGCACTATTGCCTTTCGACATATTTTATTACCATAAGTAAAAGAACTAAGATCAAGACGCACAACTATCCATCCTCCATGAAAAGTGAAAACCATTCAAGCTTTAAGTAATGGTTGGTAACCTTCGCGCCACAATCATTACCCAGAGATAGCAGTTTCATAACTATAATAAACAAATAACGGCAGTTGACCATTACATCAGAAAAGGAACATACTTTGTCTAGCTTCTCGAAGGTATTAGCACGCCGTGGCACCCATCCACTTATAGCCTCTCCAGCTACCGCGGCAAGCCAAGAAGGCCAACCTGCGGCAACCTGTTCCCCTTCTGTAGCTTTTGGGATGCTTGCTATAGCTGGATAATCAGGAACAACTATTGCAGGATCATTTCTCTTGATCTTCTCAACATAGTCCCCTCCGACCCGATTTGAACTGGTGAACTTCTTATCTGTAAACCTGACTCTATTGTCACCACCATCTAACAACCTCTCTTTCACCGGAAAATTAACATCTCTCTTTGAAGAAATAACTTGAGGTGGTACATGTGAATTCGACAACCCTTTATTCGACTCTCTACTCGACTGTCTCCCCCTCAGTGTCTGTCTGATATCTTCTACAACATTAGGCTTTCCGCAAACGCAACCCATGAATTACCAATAAAAACCCAACACAACTCCCCAAACCAAACCGAGCCTTGTCTCACAATCAACAGAACTCTCCCTTTGCTAATAATATATAAATCGCTTGCAATAACTATAGGCAGCATCAACCACTCACTCTACCAAAAACTCCTCTTCTTGATATCCCTATAAAGAGAACAATCAACTGAAATTCTGATCCAAACAGATAGAGAATCACCTGCAAAACCCCCTTAACCAACAACTAACTCTATCAGAAAAACCCTCTTCTACTTGAGAAAACAATGAACTCAACTTGATCCAGACACAGAATTCAACTCCTCTACCACCAATTTATCAGCCAATACTACTCCCATGCAATAAAAAATCCAGAAATTCAATCAGCCATCAATGCTACAATGCTATATAAATTCCTGTATAGATTCTATAACCCAACAGGACCTGAAACTTCAAACATGGAGAGCAATCAGTGCGCATGTACCTCGAATTGGAATTGAGTGGGACCAACCCAAAAACCCCTGATCACTGATTTGGGGCTTTCTGCACTTGTCTGTCGTTTCTTGGAAAAGACAGTGGATTGACGAAGTTTGGTTTTGAAGAAACCATTCCGTTGTTGCTTGTTTTTGACCATTTCAGCACAGTCGTAGTACAAGGATACCCATATACACTTGCCCAAAAAAAAAAAAAAAAAAAGGATACCCACTTACAGACGCACTCAATAAAATATACATACAACCATTGAAGGCTTGCCGGCGAGGCTCAGTCTTTTTTTTTTATTTCCAGAAATGTAAAAAACAACTCTTTCTCTGTCCAATCTCCAACGTCTCTCCCTCTCTCTCTTGAAAAGTAGGAGCAGTAGTTGCAGTTGATTAGTGGAAAATGATAGTGGTATAATGAGGTTGGTTTCACCGATCATAAATAAACTTCTCATCAACACGAGTAAAAAATTAGTAGTAATACAGCCGCTGATCATATTTTTGTTTGATTTGCATATACTATAATTCTTTTCTGATGGAGTTGTTCGAGTTAGTGGAATTGACTACGAATTCCTAATGGACCAAATTAATTACTAGTGGTATGTGGTAGTAATAGGTTGGAGTTCATTGCTCAAGTGATCACAACTATAGTAAGAATGTTTTTTTAAACTCCTATATGTTTTGGTAATCAATGTTCGGGTCAACTTACACATATCTTAATTAAATTCAGAATCTCAAAATTAATGACTAGATAATTTTCTGAAAGTCACAAGGGTTTTGCTGGCAATGGGAGTTGAGCTTGGTGAGTCAAGCCTCTTTTGGGCTAACTTTTGGGAAGTCTTTTTGGCACCGTCTTTTCGTTATTTTCTCTTAACGTTGGCTAGCTTCTGGTATAATTCTTACATCACATCGTTCAATTCGACAAGAGAAATTAAAATCGTATAAAAATAAAGCCCAAAGTTAAAAAAAAGTCACTAAAGACAACCACAAACACAATCTTTGAGTCTTTTGGCCATTTGTAGTGAATTTTTTTTTCAATTTTTGACTATATTTTTATACTTTTTTTATTCTTCCCATCGAGCCGAATGATATGCCTAAAAACAATACCCAACTATAGTAAAATTAAGAGAAAAACAACCACAAAGACAATGCCAAAAGTCAGTGAATAGTTAGGCCAAAGGAAGCGTAAGCAATCAACCATGTTAATTAAGTTGGTCCGGATCGTCGTGCCTGGTAAAAGGATCTCATCCTGAGCTTAGAATGTGATTTAATTTTGTTCATTTTATTTGACTCGTCCACTAGGTAATGCTTGCGAAAAATGTTAAGTTCATCAAAATCGCGCCAATATAAATGAAACATGTTTATTTTGAAAAAAAATTAATTACTAGTATAATACTATAGAGAATAAACTTTAGAATATGCATGCGTGTTTGTTCATAGGATTCGATGTACAATCAATCTAATTTTTTATCTAATTTTTTATAGTTGTAACTTACTTAACGTGAAAGGGAAAAAAAAAAAAAAATCGGATTGATTTTTTTATCCGAGATGGGCACGACAGACTCTGTACAGAGTCAACTCACAGCAAGGTTGCCGATAATAAAAAAGTAACAAAACTCACAGCAGGGTTACTGGTATAAAAATTCTTTCATAATTACAAGTAATTATTATGATATTTGAAAGACAGATATTCAAGATAAGTTTGATAAAAATATAAGGTTATTGTGTGTAATTAATGATATTTTCTCAAGAATAACGTTATATTTTTTTTAATTCTAAAATTCAGGGAACAAAAAAATGTTGTTCACAAATTAATCAGATGTTGCACATTCTTGGAGCATCTCCAGACCTCTAAATACCAAAATATTAAAAAATTGCTTATTTTGTACTCCGTGATCCATCAATAACTCTAAATTTTTTGTCTGATTTTTTACGGTATTGTTTAATTTTTTGTTTATCCTTTTGTCATAATTTTTTTGATTAATCATTCTTCTCGAAAAATAGTAATCAGAAGAATTTAAAAAATATTGACCAAAATTGAAAAAATACTTATAGGTCAGACACCGAAGACAAAAAATAACAGCTATTTATTAGTTTTTTGCCTTTTGCGATTTTTTTTTTTGCTTTTGGTCATAAATTCGTACTTTTAGATTCTTCTCGTCGAGAAAACTGATAAATTCAGAAAAATATAACTTAAATCTAACAAAAATTTAGAAAAGACGAACAAAAATACCAAATCAAAAAATACAAAAAAAAATAGAGTAAATATCACCACATCCTTAATTTAAACTTCACATTTAAGTTTTGAAATTTTAGTACACGACTAAAATAGAAACAAAAAAAAAAAAACTAATGTTAATCAGATATTGGAGGCTAAACAATCGGCTCGGACCGTCAATTTTTTTTATTTGGCTCATAATTTTATTCCATAGCTGCCGATGTCAAATTAATTTGATACTTTGCATGAATGATGTGTTCAATGTGTCCTACATCACAACGAGCTCAAATTGTTAAATATAAGATCAGTGGTTAGTCTATCATCAAGGCCTTCACGCTACAATAAAAAAAGGTGTCCAGTTGATAAACCAAACCTTTTTCTTTTCAGACGAGAGATATGGATTGAAGCCAGTAGAACCAAGGACGGAACCAGGATTTTACCCTAGCAGTGGCGAAATGTATTCTAAAAAAATCTTGTAGTGGCGAGATTATATAAGTTGGGCATAAATTTTTTTTTACATATAGTAATTGTATTTTCTAAAATTCTTGTCGTGGCGGTCGCCGCTACTAGACCCCCCCTGATCCCATCCTTGAGTAGAACTGTCGACATTAATCAGATTACAGCAATCTCAGTTAATCTGTTTAGACTTTTGGATGATCAACTCAATCAATGAAAATACAACGGATGCATGCATGACTCTCAAATCTTGAGTCTACTACAAGACACGTAATTTCTTCGATCTTGTCGTCAATTGGACGGTCCGAATGCGTATCCAGTCCATCAATGTGGCTCTTAGCTTATTTGGTTGTACCTTTTGGCTTTCAAGGAGGAGCTGGTCTGGAGTTCGCGTCTATGAAGAGACATCGAACTCCCTGTCGTTGTTAACACCCTAATTTTCCTCCGTCACCCAACTGATGTACACGGTATTGGCGAAAAAATTGGACGGTGGTCCGTATGCAAATTATACGTGCCACTTATACTATAACATTTGGACTTGATTGCAAATTTAATAAACCATGGGACGTGCCTTGCAAATTTAAAACCAGCCAGCGTTATGAAATTGACTTGTTGAGAAAAGCTAGGCGTGGGGCAGTAGGTGGGTGTATGGTTCCAAGATGCTGGCTTAAATTTCATTAATCTAGCATTAATTTTACATAAAACATTTCAGAGTGCAGCCATTGTTTTATTTTTAATCTTGAGGGGTAAATGATCACAATCTATGAGTTACAATACAAGGACATGCACTACATTTACCATGCTTTTTCATTCCATGTTTTGCGCACCAATTACAATTAGCTCTTGGCTTGACGCTCTGTCTTGGTAGGGGGATGAGGGCGGTTAATTGGCGTCTCGGCGGTGGCTGTTGATTGGTGGTGGAGCGGGGGTCGGGCTGACTGTTGGTGGCCGGTGGGTTTCGGTGGTGGTAGAGGTCAGCGGCAGGGATGGTGTGGCAGTAGTTAGGGTTAGGGGTTTTTGTTGGTTTGGGCTAGGACCCTTTTGTTTGGGTTGTTTTATATGTTGATTGCTTTATCCTGGCTTTTTTTTGTACCCTTAGAGTGTTTGGGCTTCGGCCTTTTAGGTGGGTTTTGGCCCAATGGGTGTCTTTATTTTGGCACCTTGCCAAAACATAAGGTTTGGGTCTCAGATTGTGCAGATGAATGTTCTTTAAACATGATGTCATTTCCTTGTTCTTATTAGTCTTGTAACAAATTCAAGATTAATTGAAAAAAAAAATTGCTGTTCAAAAAAGAGTTGTTGTAGTTGTGGCGAAGAACAATGACCATATTGGATATCTCTTTCAGTTGGTGTTCTAAAGTTGTGAATGTTGTTGGAGCATCGATCGTGCAAGCGGCGAGACATTCCTTGGGAGAAACAAGTGGAAAAAGTTGTTGAAGAGCTAATTAGTCGTGGAGAGCTTTCAAGTGAGCGGGGGTTAAACCAAGAAACTAGTCTCAAACCGGTCTGGAAATACACGTTGGAGCTCACATTACAGTTCTTTGGTTAGCTTAATGGGTATGTTTGCATCGATCGGTGATTGATGTGCTTGAAATAATCAAGGAGGAGGTACATACTTAGAACAAAGATTAATCAGAAGCAACTTCTCATTGTCGGAGTACTCAATTCAATCGTTTAAATTAATCTTGTATCTTCATTTGATGATGAGAACACCATATTGGGAATTACGAATGACTCATCACAAGCACTACAAAGGAAAGATCAAGACATTGTTAATGCCGTGGCTCTGCTTCAATTGTCGAAAAGGCGACTCCAAACAATGAGGCAGAATGGGTGGATCGATCACTCTATTGAATGACTCATCATCTTTGCCAGCATTTGTTTGGAATGAGGCAGAGGAATATATAGGTGTTCCCAATATAGATGATTTGTTTGTACCTGGGTAGGGCGCAAAGCTCGTAAGAGTATCCACAATACTATAATCAAAAGTAAAGATTTTTAAAGTTAATAATATTGGTGCAAAATATAGCTTATAATGCTATAATCAAACTTAACAACCTCCTTAGAAATAATCAAATTTTGAGCTTTGGATAACCAAAATTAGCAACATTTTGACAATAACCAAATTTAATAGACCCAACATATTCTCAATCAAATACACCAATTATTATACAAAATTGTTCTCTCTTCTCTTTTCCTCTCTCTCTCTCTTTCTTTTGAACAATATTTTGGGGAAAAAAATATTTTACTAAAAAATTAATTTTTTTTCAAAAATAGTTTTTTCCAAAAGAAAATTTCAAAAACTATTTTCTTTTTCTAGTAAATAGTTTTTATTAGTTTCAAAACTATTTTTAGAAAATTTATTTTCTAATGTTCACAGTTTTTAGTTTTTTGTAGTTTGAAAATATGATGTAACAAGTTTTGGTTATCCAATTTTGATTATACCATTGTAGACATCTACATCATTAACCTTAGCAATCTCTTAGATGAATAATCAAAAGCTGATGTGGCATCTTTTGTTTATCAATTTTTGATGATAGCATTGTGGATACTCTAAGGTGACAGACTTACATCACTTTCGCATTGAGATATTCTACTCCGTTATTCATGATATGCAACTTCGTGAACTTAATGCTTGTTTCCCTAAATTGATCAACCACGGAGTTGCTTCTGTGTGTGGCATGTCTTAATCCATCTAACTCATTCTCTTCTTTTGACAAGGAAAAATTGATCTACATGGCTGATTGTATATATCCGAAAGATATTTCTTCAATGGACCTCATGATAATTGGTGATCAACTTGATAATTACACTGTTGAATCGTTGATATCCGAACTAGCATTTAGTTTTTGTCACGACCCTATCCCAAAAGTTAAAAAGATAGGATTATCGTGACCGGCTAGTGGATCCAACTTCCACCCAAGGCCTTATTTCTCAATCTAAAGGATGCAAAGATTGTAAAATTTAAAAATGCAGAAGCATTATTGACATAAAAACACCATCAGACCCTTAAGGATTCAAAATCTTTACAACATAATTTGACCTTACATTAAATAGGAAGTAGTCAATTCCCAACTTTGAAGTTCATAAAACCTTGACTAAATACTTGCTTTACACATGTCCCCTAGGCAGCAGCATTTCTCATCCCTACTTGGCAATACCTGTAGGAAAATAATTGATTTTTATAAGCCGACAGCTCGTGTGAGATACTATATATGCTAGAGTTTTATGTTTTACCATGGAAATAACTTTCGTAAACTTCTCAGTCATAGCATATCATATCTATAGCATAAAGCTCATTAGAAAAACTTGCATCATATAAACCTTGCATAGTTTTATGATGAACATCCAACAGCTAAACATGAATAGAGGAGTGACCTCACGTGGTGTGAAATAATCAAATCATTGGCAGGTGGTGCTACATAACATTCCTCCCTTATAACCCCTTCGTTGGTCATGGTATCTTTAAAATTCGTCCCCCCGACCCGGGACACCACAACCAGTTCCTTTTCCAGGGAGCCACACACCGGCTCCCCCACATTCTCCTCACCCTCTCCCTCACATTGCACTCTCCTTAGGGTTTACAAAGAGACACACACACACACACACACACACATATATATATATATATATGGTTAGGTTCCGGTGAGGGATCCCTCATTTTAAAAAAATGAGGGACTCCCATTCCCGATTGAATTTCGATGATCCGAGCCGCTCAAAGTGATCAGAACGTGATTTTAAGGGTCCTAGCGAGAAATCAGCAAAAAACCAGTTTTCATTGAACAGTTCAAAAAAAACTGCTCGGATGAAGCCCTTCGCGGTTATTTTTTTTGCTGATTTCTCGCAGGTACCTCTAGACAAATCCTTGCAAGTTGCAACGGCATATGTAAAGAACAACCAAGAAAGCGATTAAGATTTATCCTAAGAGGAAGCCGCGAAGAGTGTGTAGCAGGAATTCAACTGGGATACGGACACCACACGAGAAAATGTTGTGATCATGGAATAGAACAACAATTCAGTTAATACCCTACCCTACATTTGTTGCCTGCAATGAATCCAAACGGCTAAATCAACATGTTCGAGTTCTCGATTAAAAAAAAAAAAAAAGGTGTTTGAGTTCTGCAGCATCAAATCATATTTATCACCCACTTCATTAAATGCACAAAATAAACATTAGTCGAAGAAATCATAAGGATGACCGATAATAATATTTTTTTGAAAAGCAAAAAAATTTTATTAATCTTGAAATTATTACAAGATTAAAAGGAGTAAGAAAACAACATCGTGTTCAAAGAATATTAATCTGCTCAATCCGATAATAATATGACCACAAGAAGAAACTCCATCGGCTATGGATCCATGCTGCTGTTTTCAATGGGGCTCATACTTCCTGACTCACGGGGTTGTTGAAAGTTGTGTAGTTTTTGAGATTCAAGTAGTCTGAAATCCAACCAAAATATTTCTATGCTTCTGTTGGGATTCCACCCATAGTGGTGGGGTTTTTTGTGTAAATACCCAGAGTGTTGGGTATTTGTGAAATTTCTCCTTGTAGCGTCCATATATATATATATATATATATATATATATATATATATATATATATATATATATATATATATATATATATATATATATATATAGGGGCCGGATCCTCCCACACAAAATTTAACACAAAACTTGACACTCCATCTCAGCCATTAAAACCAAGGGCTCAGATTAAAACTTAAAACACCCCTCTCCTCTCCCTCTAACGTTGTTCTCTCTCTCCACATTAAAGAAAATAACGTCGTTCCAGACTCCTGTTTTCATTCTTCCCAGACGCCTTCTCTCTCTCTCTCTCTCTCTCTCTCTCTCTCTCTCTCTCTCTCTCTCTCTCTCTCTCGCCTGTTCATCTTCATTAAGCCATCGTCATCAAGCAACACAGTCATTGCCGTCCGACAACTTCCTCACCTAATCGGCCCAAAAGCAACGCCAGCCACTACAAGCTTAATATATTAAGCAGCATCCTCCACCTAGCTAATTGTTCCACACGCCTGTTCCGTAATCGGTTGTTAATATATTGAGGTAATATTTTATACCTCTCTTCTATCTCTCAATGTTTGGGTATTTGATTTATGTGCAGGGTTTAAACAATTAGGTTTTGAATTTTTGTTGAGGGTTTAAACAATTTTGGGTCTCGGATCAAACACATTACCGTACCGGTCTTTGTTCATGTCGATTTTGTCAAATATGAGTACCTAACGTAGCTCCCCTGTTTCCAACTCTTATTTATCCTAAACCCCTAAAAAAACAACAATAGTTCTATTGATTAATTCGCAGAGATAATATAATTCACTTCATTTTTCTGATATAAAGACAACATTGTGCTGATTACGGCAAAAGAGTACAACAAAGTTTAACCAACTGGTTCGACATAACATCCAGAGCAAGCTGAGCAAAGAGTTTGCGGAACCTTGTGGTTTAGTTTATTTTAAAATATGGATTTAGATAATCTTAATTAATTAAAAATGGTACTTTACTTTAAGATAGTACTTTACAATGAGATGCATGTTGTAAACGAGGGCTTTAGTTTTGTTAGCATTATAAAAAGAATTGGTTTGATTCGGTGTGATTCTAGTGCATTCCAAAAGTTTAGTTTGAATTTTTTTTAAAGTTTTTACCCTATATGCTTGTAGGGGCAATGCTTGTATATATTGAAAGTTGATTTGGGCTGAAATTTCACTATAATAAGTGTTTGTCTTTTGTCAAGGGTGAGCAATGGAAGAACATTTTGATTTAGATGATTTCGGAGTGGAAGATTTTCAGATTCCAAATAACGATGTGGAAATGTTAGAATCGCCATCAAGTGAGATGTCTTTTGCGACAATTGATGAAGCACGAAAGTATTATGAAGATTATGGTCGACAAAATGGTTTTTGGATTCGAACTCGAACTTCATCCAAAGGACAAAACCGGTCAAGTGAAGTGACTAGTATGCTATTTGTTTGCGCAAAAGAAGGAAAATATTGTGCCAGGCCTAAGAACGATGGTGTCGTGGAGGGGGATGATAAGAGAGAGGAAGATGAGGAAGTGAAAACGAAGAAAAGATTTAGAAATTGTTCAACTGTTAGATGTGATTGCAAGGCTCATTTGCGGATTAGGTATGACAAATGGAGTAGCAAGTGGAAAGTAACAGTTTTCAATGACACTCACAACCACCAGTTAGTGACTCCATCTAAGAGGAATAAAATGAGGTCAAATCGATACATGCCCAAACCAATTCAGAATTTGACCGAAGTATTTCAAAAAGAAAATTTGGAAGTTTCTAAAGTTGCTTCAATTTTTGGTGGCGAATACATGGGCTTTGATAGTAGAGACTGCTATAATCACTTGAGAAATGTGAGGCATAGGGAGCTAGATGGCGGGGATGCACAATCAGTCCTCACCTACTTCAAGAACAAACAAGCATAGAATCTACAATTTTTCTATGCAATTCAATGTGATGAAAGTGGGAGAGCAGTGAATTTTTTTTGGGTGGACTCTCGATCTCGCATGGTGTACCAATATTTCGGGCATATTTGAATTGGAGGTTACCTTTAGAGAATGGTTTGCTATATATGTAACATAATTGTTTAGGTTCAATTGTAGAATTGTTTGCGTAGGTTGGATCTCAATCGTATGAAAAATGGGATTGATTTTTACACAATGAAAATAGGGAAGGAGAGATGGTCTTCTCTGGAAAACAGGTGGGGAGGAGACAACAACATAATTCAGCTCCAAAAGATGGGGAGAAGAAGTTGTAACACCCCAAATTTCAGATCCATTGTATGCCAAAATACCTATTTCTGTGCTTGTATGCCTTTTTAATGTTTTCTATTAAAAAGAAGCAGCAGCTAGAAAGATCAAAACACCACAAAAATAGGTTTATTAAATGAACATTCATTGAACTCATCTTGAACAACTCTCACTTGTCGCATACAAGAAATAATAGTCTCCAATGAACAGGTCTGTAGAAAGCAAAAAAATTCACTAAGTTCATATCGGTGGCAAAGAACTTGCATTAATCCCAAAAGCATCAAAAGAGGCTTTACATCAAGAAAAAAAATAAGAAAAAAGGCTCCTGTTTGAAGCTCGTTACAGTTTTTTTTTTCCAGAGAAGAAGGTCCCTAACTCCGGTGGACGAAGGCAAGACCGAGAAGTTGTTCGGTCAGGATCGACGGCATGAGGGAATAGGCGACGGTGATAAGCACTCTGCATAAAAAAGAATTTTTCAAGCTTGTTGAAGCTCATCTTGGGTGATGTAACCACTGCCATCTTTGTCAAAATAAGAAAAGGCAGCAAAAAGATGATCTACCCTCTGAATTTCGGTAAGATACAATGTTGCAGCTATGAACTCCCTGCAGTCTATGTTATCTAAATCTGCCTGCATTTTAACCGTAGCAAATCAGATATCCAAAATGAGGAATGACTACAAATTAGATATCCAAAATGAAGATTAAATGTGGTGAACTATTGAATTCTTAGATCACCGTATATTGGCATAGATGCACGAAAATAGGGCAAATTTATTAATTTCTGTACTGGATGTAATAACTTAGGACGTCAAGTGAAGAACTTCAGCCAAGAGAAAATATCGTTCGTTTTTGTTGTGCTAAAACGTGCTTGATTGTAAAATGAACCAAGAAACAGTGTAAAGATTTTTTCTCCAAGTAAAATGTAAGGTTAGCATTGTTTATAAACAAAAAGGAAATCTCAGATTAAGTATTTTTCAAGTTTTCTTTAGTACATAGATGACTTTCAATTGACTGCTAAGAAAAAAACTTGAGTTGATTGATAGATTTATAGGTTCTGGATCAGTAAACTCAATATGAAATTGGCAATATTAATGCAACCAAATTAGCCCAAACAATTGATAGGTTCTGGATCAGCAAACTTCCTGATGCTGTCTCTGTCGTTGAGTAGCCTTTGAAACCAACTGACTAAATGACTTTGTTCATCCGGTGAGGTATCGTCTAGTGCTTTTCTGCCCGTGATTATCTCCAACACCACCCCAAATGCAAAAACATCAACCTTTGTGGTCACTTTTCCAGTGGCTGAGGAAACAATAACGAATGGTTCAACAAACTTGTACACATGCTGAATTGAATAATGCTCCGAACTAACACTGAAATCAACTTAAAGACCAAATTTCGAATGAACTCTTGATCAAATTTGTCAGAGAAGAAGGTCCCTAACTCTGGTGGACGAAGGCAAGACCGAGAAGTTGTTCGGCAGGGCAGCGACATGTGCGAGGAATAGGAAGGCGAGTACGGAGAAGGAAGCGCTAGTCGGAGAAGCAAATACCTCGTCGGACGGCGGCGACGGATGGCAACGGTCAGGCTCGACGGCATGAAGGAACAGGCGTGAGGGAAGGAGGAAACAGAGGTGTGGGTTGAGACTGAAGAGAACGACGACACGTTGCTTTTGGGTCGAGATTAGGTGAGGGAGTCGTCATCCGGCGATGGCTGTGTGGCTTGATGAAGATGAACAGGAGAGAGAGAGAGAGAGAGAGAGAGAGAGAGAGAGAGAGAGAAGGCGTCTGGAACGGCGTTAATTATTTTCTTTAACGTGGAGAGAGAAAACGACGTAAGTGGGATTAAATTTTGTGTGGGAGGATCCGGCCCCTATATATATATATATATAGGGAGGCTACAAGGAGAAATTTCACAAATACCCAACACTCTGGGTATTTACACAAAAAACCCCACCACTATGGGTGGAATCCCAACAGAAGCATAGAAATATTTTGGTTGGATTTCAGACTACTTGAATCTCAAAAACTACACAACTTTCAACAACCCCGTGAGTCAGGAAGTATGAGCCCCATTGAAAACAGCAGCATGGATCCATAGCCGATGGAGTTTCTTCTTGTGGTCATATTATTATCGAGCAGATTAATATTCTTTGAACACGATGTTGTTTTCTTACTCCTTTTAATCTTGTAATAATTTCAAGATTAATGAAATTTTTTTGCTTTTCAAAAAAATATTATTATCGATCATCCTTATGTATATTATTATCGATCATCCTTATGATTTCTTCGACTAATGTTTATTTTGTGCATTTAATGAAGTGGGTGATAAATATGATTTGATGCTGCAGAACTCAAACACCTTTTTTTTTTTTTTAATCGAGAACTCGAACATGTTGATTTAGCCGTTTGGATTCATTGCAGGCAACAAATGTAGGTAGGGTATTAACTGAATTGTTGTTCTATTCCATGATCACAACATTTTCTCGTGTGGTGTCCGTATCCCAGTTGAATTCCTGCTACACACTCTTCGCGGCTTCCTCTTAGGATAAATCTTAATCGCTTTCCTGGTTGTTCTTTCCATATGCCGTTGCAACTTGCAAGGATTTGTCTAGAGGTATGTACGTATTACTTGTAAAACTTGAATTTGACTCGCGGATTTTTCTACGTGACTCCTCAACAGTCTAATTTTGGCATATTTTGAAAGTCAACAAGATTCTCGATACACGACCAAAAGAGATCATGTTCATTGCCCCCCGAGTGCAAGGTATCCACCACATGCACTTACCTTTTCGTATTTTATGGTTCAAGACTCCGAAAGACAACAGTTTTGTTTAGGAATGGGACTCTGGAGGGGAATCTGCAGGGTTGGAAAATGAAACAAGAGGTAGTCAAGGCAACCCAACACAGAGAGAGAGAGAGAGAGAGAGAGAGAGAGAGAGAGAGAGAGAGAGAGCTCTTTTGAAACCGAAGCCAACCACAAGACTAGAAGAGAGTAAAGAGAACTGCTGCTGTTCGTTCAACTTGCAGGATGGATACATCAGCTTTTGGTCCAAAGTCTAAATCGATGTGCTTTGATCTTTCGTTCCACAGGTGCCCATTAATATAGCGATAGCCAAAATGGAATCTACGAAAAATTGTACTAGTGGTAGTATTTGCAAATGGACAAAGTCAAGTTACCCGCGTCATGCAGGTGTAATGCAAAGAAATTGTGTCATGGTTCAGGACCACAATGTCAACTCTGACCGAGGACTTGAGTGATTTTTTAACTCTCCCGGAAAATCAGGTGGTTTTGCCTGCGTGGTATTTTCAACCATTTACATAGCGATTAATTTTGTGTTAAATACATTATCATTCACTTTTAAAGACGTCATGAACTGACTCACATTATGTAGTGATAATTTTTTATTTACAGAAAGTACCACATGACAATGCTACCTTAGTACTTTGGAAGGATCGGACTTATGGTTCATATTATAGAAAACTAGTTTAGTTCTGGATTTTACATTTTCGAGGAGGTCCAAACAGTAGAGTTTCAACTTTCAAGTCTTACCCTTTTCAGAATTTGGGGTTATTTTCACTAATCTACAAGTCCTGTAGTATAGGATTTTTGTTTTGTTTTTATTTAAAAAAATTTCTTGTTTGTTAGTTTTGTGTCAAATTTTGATGTGTAATTTGTTTGTCTTGACGAGATGAATTAGAAAAAAAATTAAAAATTTAGACTCTTACACAAATATTTTTTAAAATATCCAAGAAAAGAATAGCTTTCACCAGAACTCCAGGAGTAGTGCTTCGAAAATAGTAGTTGCACTTGGATAGCAAGAATTCTAAGCCTTTAACCCGCCCCAGCATCCCTTTCAATATCCTACTATCCATCAAACCATGTCTGTGGTTTTTAGAAATTCAATGGATATGAATTGCGCCGTTGACGGACGGATCGATGATGGTGCCCACAAAGTCATTTTTGCGACTTCTCCTTCGTCATTTTTGGGGCCCATCTTAGGTCCCACATAACGATGATATGATAGCTCATTTTTACTAGAATTTATAATTTTTAAAGGATTTCTATAAGAAAATCAGCTCAATCATATCGGTAGGACTGTTTTTTTCCGAATTCTAAAAAGGCATCTATATCCATATGGGATTTAGCTGATTTTTTTACAAATGGACAAAGTTATGCTATCCTAATAGGAAGGCCCGCACGTTATTAACAGATGGGTACGTTATGACTCATGAGGTATTAATTGTCAAATATATATATATCCTTATCCTTATTGTAGAAAAATTATAAGTTTAAGTAGTTCCAGATTTCACATTTTCGAGAAGGTGCATCTCAAGACTATATAGAGTTTCAAGTCTCACCTTCTCATACTCTATTTTTGTAAAAAAAATAAAAAAATCAAGCATAGTTTCTAAAAAAAATAGAATATTTGTATTACTGACAGTTCAGAAATCAACTGTAACTTTCATAACATCTTAATTAACGTTATCCTAAACCTAATTAAGATCGATATTAACTTTTTCTTTATATATATAAAAATTGACCTCAAAATCTTACCGCACCAATGTGTAACTACAAAACCATTGAATCAATGTCCCAATCCCTTTTTTTTTTTTTTGGGTGCTTTATCGATTTCTCAATTCAGCGCACAATTAACAACATTAATTGGCTATAGAGTCAGCGCGCAATTGTCAAATTTTGCAGATATCAATTTGTGTTCTCAAATTACGTACTATTTACACTTTTGTAAGTATCAATACATTTTCTGCGCATTATCCCTATACCATAAGGGCCTGTTTGCGAGGAAGATATGGAGCATGGATGTACGTTGTATGCTCATTACTCATCATCTTTCCGAATGGTACATCTGCCCACAGGGAATATGTAATACCTAAGGGTGGGCAAAAAATCCGCCAAACCACGAATACAGTACAAATCGAAAGATTTTGTTCGGGTTTTTACTAGTATGATTTAGTCATGATTTAAAAAAAATTAGAAACCACGTTATATGATTCGGTTTGTGGATTCATGTTCACAGTTATGGTTTCAAACCGATCCAAACCATATAACCATATAATACACACACACACACACACACACACACACACATATATATATATATATATATATATATATATATAAAACTTAACTATGGTTCACCAAATAAATATGGAAGCCTTAGTCAACAACTTTCCTAATTTATTGTTTGTATTAAATCCACCGCAATATTTATTTTTTCTTCTATGCCAAAATAATTTAGACTAAACTTCTATAAATCCACCATGATAATTAATTAGTTGGATGATCTTAGAGTGTTTTGGTAATGTGAATAGAATTGGTTTTAATATTTTTTTTTTGAATTTATCTTCGTAATTTTAAGTACTTTAATTTAAATATTTTTGAAGATGATACCTTATTTCAAAGCAAACTGTGGTTTAAAACCATAATCGAACTGTATTTTAATGATTTGGATTGGTTTGGTTCTCCAAATTCATAATCCATGTATATTGGTTCGGTTGTTGATTTATTATAAAACCGAACCAATCCGGACTATGCTCACCCCTAGTAATACCCAACCCAATCTTTGGGAATACATATCTACCCTCCATATCCATCTTCTTCATTAATTCAAAAAATTATCTATTTTTCTTTAAGTTATTATCCAACCACACACTCTTATCTACACATATCATATCAACTGGAGTATAAAATAAACCAAGCATATGTTAATTCAAAGCGGTTGGTCTGGTATCAAGCCTATAAGCACAAATCTCACTAGAAGTGAGGTGGTTCCCAAAAACAATTGAGGAGCTCGTAAACTAGTACGTACACTTAAGTTATAAGAAAAACAAATCAAGCCTATAAGTTCAAATCTCTCCTTCTATCATATTCTCTAGATGCTATAATTTTATCTCTCCTTCATGGATCCGGGGTGGCTATGGTGTTGTAAGGCGGCGGATTTGGCCATCCATTTCGACAATAAATAGCTTGGATATTAATTCGAGTAATAGACGATGCAAATCTGTAGGAGCTCGAATCAAATCTTAGTCATCCATGTCGAAATGGACGACCGGATGGACGACTTAGATTAACCGCCATACAACGATGTGGTTCCGGGTGCACTTGATGTGGAACAATATTCTAAAAGATTTTATTATTACTTTTATGATTCTAGAATTATAAAAATTAGAATATAAATCTTATTTAGAATTAGAATTTTATTTTTGAAATTATATTATTAGAAAATTTTATTTGTGCTTGCCAATTTTGCACGTTTTTAATTTTCTTGTTTTGGTTGGATGTTGGATTTATTCTAGAAGTTTCCTTTCCTTTCCTTTCCTTTTTAGGATTTTATAACTCTTCTAACAAGAGATTGTCTTACTAGATTCCTACCTAAGATATGATTTCTCTACTAGTATAAATAAGGGTCGTAACTTATTCAATTATTAAACTTTTACATTAATAATATTCAGAATTTTTCTCTACTTTTTCTTGTGCATAAAATTTGCTCGTGAGTTCGAGTTTTATCTCGTTTGAAATACTCCAGAGTACACAAACTATTCTTTCCTGAATTCCATTGCGTGAGCACCACAGCATCTCCCAAGCCCTCCTTCGTTGACAATTTCCTCTGCGTTACAAATCCGTGCGTTGAAGGCAATACTAAAACCCATCACCTTTCCCGCAATTCCCCTGTGAGTATAATTATTCCTCCTCCATATATATATCCATCTAGGAATACGTACGGATTATCTCTCCTTCTCTGTTCACCAAACAAAAGTCCAATTCCACACCCCAAGAAAGAGATAAACGAACATACAGAGAAATACTCCTACTAGAAAGAAGGGATCGATAAAAGCAGAGAGAGAGAGAGAGAGAGAGAGAAACCAAACCACAACTGCAAGTCTCCAAGCATTGAGCATCCATGGCAGCAAACACCACAGAACAACAAAAACGTTCAACATCTCTCACCAAATCAACATCAGCATGTTCTCTGTTCGTAACAAGGCTCATGACCCAAAGACGAACATGGGTGTTCCTATCCATTCTAGTCTACGCAATCCTCCTCTCATCCTCGTGGAACATCCTCAGATCCGTACTCTCTTGGTACGAATCCACCATTATCCCGTCTTCTTCGACTTCAGGGTGGTGGCCGGCGCCGGCCCTGTACGCGGCTGTGGAGCTGGGGGCGGTGTTGGGGCTGCTGTCGATGGCGGCCGCTGTCGTTGTGGCGGTGCCGGCCGCCGTGGTGACGTGGATCACCGTGATGGTGCTGCTCACCTTCTCCGGGAAGTCGCGGAGGGCGGTGGAGTTGGAGGGGAGGAAATTGACGGCTGAGATTAGTGGGTTTGTGGGGAAGATCTTGATCAAGGAAGGGAATGCTGTTGCTGTTGTTTGTGCGGTTTTTGGGTACTTTGCTCTTGTTAGGAGGAGCAGAGGAGAGGTTGGGGATTCTTATTATTAGGTAGTCAAAATTTGTTGGTACTTTTGTAAATACAGGTTAGTTACGACTCCTATTGCGGAATTTACTTCGATCTGCATCTCCATAATATGTGAAGAGAGTTTGAGAATCGTGTCTAATATAAGACATAAGCAAGTTTTTCTTTTGATGTAATCTTTTTATCTTCTTCTTCTTTTTTTGGCAAGCGGAATTGAATCTGTTTATCTTTTGCTTGGCGGATTGTATCATAACTTGTAGTCTGTTTTCGGATGGAAAAAAAGCTTTTCTTGAATGCAACCATATGCTTCTGTTCAAGAAAATTAAGTTACGGATTTGAAGTAAATTAGTAAGCACTTGATGGACTTTTTCCTTGGGGATTTTTGGGAGATTGATTAAAGATTGTAATTCGTCTCAACGGTTTTTAAGATTTCGTTGTCAGTTACCACAATTCGAACGATTCACTTTATAGAGTTCATGAAGCTTGAGAAAAAAGCTTTTCATGAATGCAACCATATGCTTTTGTTCAAGAAAATTAAGTTATGGATTTGAAGTAAATTAGTAAGCATTTGATGGGCTTTTTCTTTGGGGATTTTTGGGAGATTGATTAAAGGTTGTAATGCGCCTCAATGGTCTTCGAGATATCGTTGTGAGTTACCACGATTCGAACAGTTCGCTTTATAGGGTTTATAGAGCATGAGCATAAGCATTTTGTTTGCTGCAAATACAATCTAACGATTCGAGCATTTGTAACTACATAATCAACTTATATTTGTCTCATAGTAGTTTATTTTTGGATCATACTAATAATTCATTTTTTAGAAAACGTACATTTTTATACCGATATCCAACCAACTTTAGTGTATGAAAAATGAAGTATGTGAGAGACTTCATAAAATGAAATGAGTAGATGCTATCTCGATGGATCTCACAAAATGCTCATTCATGTTTTTTTTTTTTTTATTGGTAATATTGGGTGTCCCGAGCTATTTTTGCGCACACTTCAGACTAATCTCTATGGCCCTTTAATTTTTACAATCGTTTTACACACTTACGCTCGAGGGTAATATGGCTCAAAAGTTGCTGGCAAGAGTTGCTCTTTTGCGTATTAGTGCACACTACCAGAGCCCAAGTCTCATCATTCTTCCAAGTGTGAAAGAGTATACAAACGAAAGGTTAAGTTTGTAAATTGACGTCATACAAAAGACAAAAATGAGGTGTGGTTATAAAAAAAGGTTGTGTGCTAATCTATTACTACCTTTTATCATTGAATTTGAAGAATTTGCTAAAGATGTTCTAAGATTACCTTTGGTAAAGAAATATAATCTCTCTGTCTCATTCTGTTTGTCCACTTTCATTATCCGTATTGTTCTTTGAACGTTTATATCTCTCAATCTACAATATTTTTATAATTTTGAAATTTTTTTATTATAAACCTAATGGAGAATTATATCAAACAAAATTCTTATTGCATATTTTATTTTTTTGGTTCTCTCTCCACAGATGTATATGATCGCCTAAGGCCATGCTTGTTACCACTCATAACTCATAAAGTCGTTGTTTAGTTAGTTGTCTGACGCGGTTTTTTATAAGCAAATGTTCATAGGCTTTCCACAACAAAATATGCTATCAATAAAAGATGCCCTACTCCGAAGTCCGAACTATAACTATGCTATTGATGGGCTTCATAGGCTTCCACAGCTATCGGGCCTTGGTGCTTGATGTTATATCATCTTACAAAGTATATATTAAACTAGGACTAAATTTCAAAGACGGAACCGCATTGGTGCATATGGGGGCCACGGCCCCCGCGTCGTTCCGGGAAATTTTTTTTTTTTAATTTTAATATTAATATTAGTTATTTTTTAGTTTGTTAAGAATATGTGGATATTGTATTTTGTATTGGGTGTTATTTACACAATTAAATACTTGAAGAATATGTTTGTTTTAGGTCCCACAACCAAAATTTTCTCCCTGCAAACGGTCTCACATAAGTTTTTCCTTCAACTATTAATCTAATTTCTCTTTCTATCTCTCCGCTCATTACCAAAAAAAACTCCCGCAAACCTTAACCAAACAAACTATTAAATTCGCGAACCTTAAAATTCCAAAATCTTGTTGTTCATAGTTCGGCCCTGGCGTTTACGAAATTCTGGTTCCATCCTTAAAAGTATTCAAACACCACTCAGGATTTTAGTTTCGGCCTCGACATTGATACATTGAAGTCCTTTACAAATAGTTGTGTGGTGTGATGTGATTAGATAATACTTTCTGGTGAAGATATCAATACCATACATGCACTTCCATTTTTAAAAAAGGCAAATGCTAATCGATGCCCCTGGGGCACAAGTTTAAGTGTATTAATTGAGTTTAGAACTTAGCAAATGGTTAGTTCCCATGCAATGAGTTATTAGCCCCACTGACTTGCATTAACTACCACAGTATGAACAATTTAAATGCCAACTACACCAATGCTTAAAGTTTATTTTTTCCTTTATGAAATTGAATGCTCCACATTTTTATTTTAAATAAAATGCGAACAACATCACATATTGTAGTAACAATAAATTGAGACTTTTTTTAGAAAATAAACCAAACCCTTCGCCAAAGTTGGGATGAAAAGAGAAGAGAAGAGATAGGATTAGTCTTGACGTGTATCATCGCTTATATATCACCCCTATTCCATACATCTTATATATCGAATTTTAGAAGAAAGTGTTGGTTTTGGAAGAAAAAATTTTAATTTTAAATTTTTAAATTTTTTGGAAGAAAAGTGTTGATTTTGGAAGAAAATTTTAAAAATTAATTTTTTAAAAGGGATCCTAAATTAATTTTAAAAAGTTATTTTTTTTCTCAATACTAATATTATTCAATCTGTTGCCTATTTGAAAGGAATTTTGTTCAAACTAAGAAAACCCTTTTTTTTTTTTTGAAAAAAACAAGTTACAGTTGCAACCGGGAAAATGATTCAATCCCTCTCCATGGCCTCCACAGTTTTGTTGTGTTTAAAAACCTTTCACCTACCTAACTTTTAAAAGGGAATTGTCATTACGAATAGGTTTTATAAACATTTATAACTAGTATAGAGAATAATGGTTAATGGTATTGATGTTTTGTTAGTTCCCATAAACACAATTCATTTATGTGGGTATATTTATTGTACCTAAAGCATTGCCCTATTAGTGGGACCGTTTAAAAAATTAAAAAAAAAGGCCTAATAACTCAGTCAACAGAGGTTGAAATTTTAGAAATTGTAAAATGACATAAGGGGGCATATTATTTAAAAAATAACAGACAAAAGTCTTGTGCGTCAATTATTTACCTTTATTTTGCACTACGTTCATTTGACTGATGTTCCAAAGCTTAACTAAAATCAAATGCGATGCGAAACAATCTCAATTTGTACAATACAGTATATAGTATCAAATTTGGCACAGGCACACGAGATGCCAAGAATCTACTCCAATTTCCAATTACGAACCTGGCCCCAGGAGAAAACCTCAAAAGAAAACAAGAAAATGTTAGCAGGTGCTGCAGGTCTAATAAGACAACAACCGACACAATATTTCACCACAATTTACAAACCCACCTCCAATCACTACGAATCTTTTTCCTCATAATTTTTTGACAGCTTCTATTGGGGCCTGTTATTAGGTGTGCTTCCTCTCCAATTCTCTCTCTCTCCATATACACGTTTTATCTAAGTTTCTGTCCCACTTTGATGATTTTGGAGTTGGGTTTTCTTTCGAATGATTGGGATCTGGGGCATCCCAATCAATCTTTTCCCATCTGAGTTTCCCAGATTTTGGGGCTGGAGAAATCTAAGGTACACAAATGATCATCTGGGTGTCTGTGATTTTGTTGCAATTTGTAGATTTGGATTCCCATAGATAGAATCAAGAATCACCTTTGATTGAGGGCATTTGTTCTTCTTCTTCTTATGGTCAAAGAAGCAATACAGAGAATGGTAGCTGGAAATGGACTGTTCTACCCCATCATTGGCTTTGCATCATTTCTTGTTTTGATTTACTGGTCATTTGGTGATTTATGGGTCAATTACCGTAATGGACCCGAGTTGAGCTTTGTGCAAAGGAATGGGACTCATTTCATGGTTGATGGTAGAGTCTTCTACGTTAATGGGTGGAACTCTTACTGGTTAATGGACCATGCTGTGGATCATTACACCAGACCTAGGGTTAGGGAAATGCTCCGAGCCGGCGCGAAGATGGGCCTTACCGTGTGCCGAACTTGGGCCTTCAACGATGGTGCCTACAATGCCCTTCAGATTTCCCCTGGCAGATATGATGAGAGAGTATTTAGGGTAAGGGAAATTCTTTATTTGTTAGTCTAGCTTTCCTTATTATATTTTTCCCAGCCCTGATTTTGGTCCTTTATTTGGTCTTACAATGAATTTTTGCTGATTAAAGTAAGAGATGTATTAATTGAATCAAGCCAAAAGCATGCATCCTTATGGATTCAACATGAATTGAAGTACACTCTAATTTATTCCTGGACTAGGGGCACTGATTTGTTATAACCATATGTATCTTCCAGCGGCTGGCTGAACAAAACAGTGGACTGAAATCGAGAAATTAATTCAGTTCGTCCGGATATTGATTTTTATTTGTTGTGGTTTCATCCATAAACACCGGGTATCTGCAAATCTCAATGAACTCTTTCGACCTTCCCCCGCAATATGTCTCCCTGATTCCTGCAGAAATAGAAGGAAAAGAAAGGGGAATTCTTAAGTTTGTCGACATCTAGGCGAAGTGAAATAAATACAAAATTGCAGTGAGCGCTCAAATTGTTCTATTTTGGTCAAAGCCACTGTATATGATCATCTGTATCGTTGATCCTAGCTATTTTAATGTGGAAATTGTACGGCAGGCCTTGGATCATGTCATTGCAGAGGCCAGGAAACACGGAATACGGTTGCTTCTTAGCTTAGTTAATAACTTGCTACCATATGGTGGGAAGACGCAATACGTCAAGTGGGCATGGGAAGAAGGAGTTGGTTTGAGCTCTTCTAATGATTCATTCTTCTATGATCCATCAATTCGCAATTATTTCAAAAATCATGTCAAGGTGATACATCTTATCTCTTTTGTTTATTGTTGTTTCTTTCTCCCCTTCTTCAATCAGAAGTCTTTGGGCATTGCCTTTCGGCTTATGTGGGTAAGACTTCCTGTGATTTTATCAAGTGCCAAAAGAATTTTCATAACATGCCAATAAGACCTTTGAGTCTCTTTCCAAACTTTTAGAGAATCAAATAAATCAATAATTTGGTATTGATGCATCAACATTTTGGTTTCGTAGATGGCTAGTGCTGCGGGAAGAAATTGCCATATGCAAAATTATGAAGTGATATCATTTCCTTCCATAACTAGGTGCATCTAATTAAATAGATTTGAGGCTTATAACCAAGTAAACTAATTTGGATGGTTTTTAAGACAAAATGAAGTTGGGTGAAATCCTTATGTGGAATTGTTTTTTAGATTTCCCACTGGCTCTCCTTAAGTTATTTACAAAAAATGATCAAAAGCCTGCTCAGTAAGTCCAGTTAATCATGCAAACAAGCCACAAGGCCTTTGGCCGAACGGCATCAGGTGTGCTTTTAGGTGCCGGGAAAAAGGAGCTCAGGAGTTAAACTTCTCTTCCCATGTACTAATCTAACTATTCTAATAATACTGACTTTCACCGATCAAAAATAAAATCATGCAAACAATTTGTTGTAGAAATAGTAGTGAGATAGTGAAACATAAAAAGAACATCCATTGGGCTAGAACTTGAAAAATCCGTGCTTAACAAGAATGTGTATTTCAAATGGATCATTTGCCAACAAAAAATATAAAGAAACAAGTACTAACTTGGAACACATTGTGACATCGCTTAAAAGGAAACTAAATTAGTTGAAACTTGAAACTGGAGTGATGATATTTGTTTCGGATGTTTCACCAGTGTAATTAATTTTCACTCATGTAGGCTTTGCTCACACGGAGGAACACTATCACTGGAATTCAATATAGGGATGATCCCACCATCTTCGCATGGGAGTTGATCAACGAGCCTCGCTGCATCTCTGATCCTTCAGGCAATACCCTCCAAGTAAGCTTTAGACCTCTACCTGGCTTTATTCTCATGTCCATAGAAAAGACCTAAGGCATCCAAAATTGTTTTAGTTTACTAAGTAGGCAACTAAAGTGGTTTGGAACTTCTAATCTTTTCGAAGTCCTTGAGAGTAAATAGTTCCAGGCCTGAATTTTTAAGGCTGCATAGTTTTAGAATGTTGAGATTTGAGAATGTGGTAAAAGCAGAATAGATTCATTCCTAACATGCTCGATTTCCTTAATTTAAGGTGTAACAAAACTTGTACCTACTAGAATTTATTAAGTCATACAATTTCAGACAACCCATTTGCACTCACGTTTGCTTTTCTATCATTTACACCTTTTTAGTTGTTTTACAGTAGAGGAGAGAGAGAGAGAGAGAGAGAGAGAGAGAGAGAGAAACCAAACCGAACCACCTGCGCTCTTTCTATGGTGGTTCATATACATCCAACTATGAAAATGACTTCATGACATATTAGTATGCAAGTGCACTTAATGACAAGTAAGTCTACAAGTGCAGGATTGGATAGAAGAAATGTCAGTTTTCGTGAAATCAATTGACAAGAAGCATCTGTTAACCACTGGCCTTGAAGGGTTCTACGGTCCGAAGAGTCCCAAAAGGTTAACCGTAAACCCAGGAGAATGGGCAGCTAACCTTGGTTCTGATTTTATTCGCAACTCCAAGATCTCAACCATCGATTTTGCCACTGTTCATATCTACCCTGACCAGTGGTAAGCTTCTGTTAATGTTTCTATATCACATTCTTGTACTTCTTAAACCTTAGAAACGGCGAAACTGAAGATTTTAAGGGCCTTCTGAGGTTCTGTTTTCAGTTATGTTTCAAGGTGGCTGTGTATGCTTTAAATCCTTAAGGATGTTCAAAAGCTGGCCTTTAATTTTATCTACTGTTAACAAGGACCAAAATTCAGCTTCCATGTATTGTTTTGATTACCATGAAAATGGAAATGTTTCGAAACATTTCTGCTGCCTACAAAAACAATATCGACAATTGCTTGGAAAAATTTATAGGAGTTTCTACAGCGATATGGAAGCTGAACATATATGGCATAAGGGCTACCAAGAAATAACTACTGTATCAGTCGCACTAACACAACTTTTTTCTCAGTATTCATGTTATCTTCCATATTGCATCGTATTTTAGTGCAGCTTGCTATGTTCCAGTATGCATTGAAACCATACAATCTTAACTTCATATGTAGTATTTTGCTTTGGTGTTCCTGGACAACAAAACAGTTCGGCCATTTCGATAGAAACAAGTGGAAAATGTGCTTTTTGATTGTCAGCTAAAACTTTTCATTCTTTGGTAGGTTTCCTGAGCAAGAGCTAGAAGAGAAACTAAAATATGTCTCCAAATGGATGGTTTCTCATATCGAAGATGGTGATAAAGAACTGAGGAAACCTATCATGTTCACTGAATTCGGCTTGTCAAATCTGAGCAAAGGTTTCCAGCCATCTCAGCGCGAAAGATTCTACAAAATTGCTTATGATGTCATCTATGAATCTGCCCAGAAAAATGATTCAGGCGCTGGATCTTTTGTGTGGCAGTTCTTGGTTGGAGGAATGGAAGAGTACAACGATGATTACGGGATTGTCCCTTGGGAGAGCCCATCAATGTACCAGTTGATAACTCAACATTCATGTCGGCTGGCAGTATCTCAGGGTGTGCTCCCTTCGCAAAAGGAGCACTTGAAAGAATTGTGTTTGCAGAGACGGTAAATTTTCTGATAACCAAAACCTGAACGTCTTATATGCCGGTGATTGGTTCCCATTTTTTATGGTTTAAGTTTGTTCCAAGTGTGCAGGATGTAGGCTGTTAGGTTTGTAAGTTAAGGTTTGATAGCATATATTTTTAATGTAAATGAAACTGCAGGCATAAAAATGCAGCAAATTGTTGTAAAATGCATTCATTGTGGACCAGAAGGAAATAAAATTAGAGTTCATGGTGATTTTTTCCCTGTGATTACTTTCTAGTTGCTCTTCATATTCCAAGTTCAGTCACCAGTGTTGAGAAATATACTACCATTCTCTTGTGACATTAAAAGGGAAAATTTTTCAGTGCCGAGCGGGTACCACATGGTGCCCGCTTGCGCATCCGAATCGTCCATTACGTGTTTGAACGGCATAGATTTGGAGAGAGAAAGTGTTGGAATAAGAGGAGAGAGAGGATTTCAATCCGAACTGTCCAAAAGTGTATCAAACGGCTCAGATGCACTGAGCAAGTATCACGTAGAATATACTCGCTTGGCACTGAAAAATCACTCCATTAAAAGGGTCTCATCAGTCTCATTCGACAGTCCGAGTCATTCATTTCATAAACCTATGGGTAGTCACCCATCCAATCAACCTAATTTTTTCATGGTTCAATTGATGCATCACGACATTCCATCACAACTACAAGATTAAGATTTGGATTTGGGTATAGATAAATTACTTTGGGTTTGGGTACGGTAATCGCAAAACCCAGACCAAACCGATCCATTGCCATCCCTAATTAAATCAACTAATTTATCATGTTAATTTACCGCACGGCTACGAATCCTGCTATGGTTTCAATTGCATGTTCATCTCATTTCGAACTTGCTGTTGCAGATTAAATTTAAGAGGAAAGTCCACTTTCACCCCTTGTGGTTATCGCCATGTGCGGATACCCCCCTTGTGGTTTAAAACTGACCACATAACCTACCTGTGGTTTTAAAAATGTGCGGATAGACCCCCTGCCGTCATCTTTTCCATCCATATTAACGGACACAACATTAAAAGACCGTTATACCCCCATCACGTCCCTTGATTCTTCTTCTTTTTTAAATCTAACCACACCATCCTGTATACCAAAAATTGAATCCAAACCGTTAATATTGTAAATTTTGACGAATACTACATCTATGCCAAAATTCAAGTCAATCAAAAAATGAAAAGCTCATGGTCAAATCGATTTTGTTATGAAATTAAAATTTCAAATTTGAATTTACTAAAAATTAGATTACTTGGTTATTGATGTCTGATCGAGATAATTTTTTACAGAGATACTCTATTCTTTATTTAATACATTATGAACGACTCAGATTACATTCTAGAGATGTGTGAGATACACCTCCGTTAATATGGATGGAAAAGATGACGGCAGGGGGTCTATCCGCACATTTTCAAAACCACAGGTAGGTTATGTGGTCAGTTTTAAACCATAAGGGGGGTATCCGCACATGGCGATAACCACAGGGGGTGAAAGTGGACTTTCCTCTAAATTTAAACATACATTCTTTTCTGGTCAGACGGAATAGAGATCTAACATACATTCAACCACTGGGTAAACTGTAAACACCACTCTATCAGAAAAAAAGATCCAAACAAGCAAAAAGATCCCAAAAAAAAAAATTTTGTTTTGTATTTCTGATAGTCAAGAGACTTGGACCGCATCTCAACAGAGCCAAATCAATACTCGAAAATTTGACCCGAAACTAACAAAGGCAATCAACGAAACGCGAACCTCGGCGAAGTCCTAACCCCACCGCCACTCTCTCTCTCAGCAGCCCTTTTAGCTCTCTCCTCCTCTATCTCCCCAACCCGCCTCAGCTTCCTCACCTTCAAATTCTTCTCACCCCCACCACTCTCCTCAACAACCTTCCTGCTCCGAGTCCGCACCCCCACCGTCTCCTCCTCCGCTCCACCACCACTCTCCGCCGCGACCCGATCGAACTCCTTCCCCAGCTTCCTCGCCAGCCTCTTCCTCTTCCAATCTCCGTCATCCTCGTCCCCCGTGAACCGCCTACGCTTCACCGCCGCCGGGGCCGGGGGCGGCGACGGGCTCACCTCCTTCACCTCCTCCTCCTCGTCATCATCGGAACCCAGGATCTTAACGGCGGCGGCGGAGAGTCCGTCTCGTTTCTTCTTGAGGGTTTTCTCGCGCTGGGAGCGGAGCCTGTTGACGTTGCCTTCGATGCGGCCCTGGAGGCGGAAACGCTTGAAGCTGAGGCCGCCCATGGACCAGTGGGCCTCGCGGGCCCACGACATGAACGGGTCGGAGACCGGGGAGGGCGGGTCGACCCGCTCGGAGCTGAACTTGACGTCGGTGTAGATCCGGGGCCTGGGCAGGCTGCTGCCGTAGAACTTGCCGGGACCCAGTGATACTACCATCTTTGCTCCGATCGAACAGTTTCTCTCTCTCTCTCTCTCTCTCTCTCTCTCTCGGAGTGAAGGCTTGGTGATTTATGTTTATCAGTAGGGTTGTATGTATATGCGTGCGTGTATATAGAGCTGTGTGTAATTTTGGCGGGAGTTTTGGCGCCAAAAGAACCGCGCTGTTGATGGTGGTTCCATTTTAATTTCTTTTTTCTTTCTGTTTCTCTCGCGGCAAAGCAATGCTTTCGAGGAGTGAATATTCAGTGTGCTCGGAGTACAGTCAAGTAATGCTTTAGGAATCTTTTCCAGCACACATTTGGTGTTGAAACTCACGTCAATATACGGTGTAAAAGCTCATAACGTAGTACCATCACACAGTTAATAATTTCCGTCTTTGAGAGGGAAAAGCATTGAAATTACTCCCTCCGTCTCAAATTGATTGTCCGATCCGCAAAACGGAATGTTAAAAATAATACTCCCTCCGTCCCATAATATTTGTCCGGTCCGCAAAACGAAGACTACAAAATAATGCATTTCTTTCGAGAAAAAATTCAAATTTTTTCACAAGTTAAAAGAACTCGTCGAGATCTAGTGAGTTGTTGAATTTTTTCCCAACTTTTCTTGCAAAAATAGTATTATTTTTACGTCTCCGTTTTGCGGACCGGACAAATATTATGGGACGGAGGGAGTACACAATTTTTGCAAGAAAAAATCAAAAGTTTTTCAACAACTTACTAGATATCAATGAGTATTTTTAATTTGTGAAAAAGTTTAAATTTTTTCTTGAAAAAATTGTATTATTTTTAACACTCTGTTTTGCGGACCGAACAATCAATTTGGGACGGAGGGAGTAATATTTATTACCATATTTAACTGCAAAGTGGTACTTGTAAGCAGTAAAGAAATGTCACAAACGGGATTTCCTTTTTTCCTAATGCTCTCTCTCAATATTTTATAAGAGCTCTGCTATGCGCAGAGACAATCTGCAGAGATCCACGCAGCGACAAATGCGTTTGGCCCCATTTCGGGTCCCGAAAAAATCTAGAAAAATATCCATAAATTTTTGAATATTATTTTATGGGGCCCTGTAAAAAATCAACTTCAGTGGATAACGATAAGTATTACTTTTGGATTCTTAAGGCCGAACTAAGCAGTTTCGCCCCTATGAATCCAAAAGTAATACTTATCGATATCCATTGGAGTTGATTTTTTACAGGGCCCCATAAATAATATTCAAAAATTTATAAATATTTTTCTAAATTTTTTCGGGACCCGAAATGGGGTCAAACGCATTTGTCTCTGCGTGGATCTCTGCAGATTGTCTCTGCTGTTAGTATTTTTGATTTTATAAGTACGTTTTTTCATATTTCAAAAGTCTCCGGTCTAGCAACGCTAGTTTATGCTCACCTTAATTTTTCTCTAAGAAATCAATCTTACCATCATTAAGGAGTACCCATTTCAAACTGGACCAAAGTTCTCTATTATGCTGAATGGTGGCCTAGTTGTGTTTTTTGTCCACGAGCTAGACGTCATAGACAATGGGATACAATCTTCCCCTACATTTTCCTTTTAGTCATGGAGGCTTTCGTTTCTCTTTTACTATGGAATAGTGAAAATGGAGATTTTTCATTCTAAGTGTCCCACTTTGGAAATCTGTGATATTTGTCGATGACCTATTTATTTTGAGTGGTGCTCACTTGGGATCTTTACAGATAGTGTTGAAGACCTTGAAGGAATTCCATAGTTTCTCTGGTTTATAACATAATCTGTTTAAGAGTGTCATATATTATGTTGGTGTGTCTGAGAATTCTAAACAATTATTTTCTTATTTGATGGGTATCTCTAAAGGGAAACTTCCAGTGAAGTATTTGGGTGTGTTTTTAATCAGTACCAAACTTACTTCCTCGAATTGTGCTATGTTAAAGGACAACATTTTGGGACGGATTCATAGATGAACCCAAAAGTTTCTGTCCTATTAGAGGCAGGGCTCAATTAGTCTAATATGTTCTCTTCAACATTCAAACATATTGAAATACTATTTTGATCCTACCTCAGAAAATTACGAAGGAAATTGAAGTCTGCTTTGTGCCTTCCTGTGGTCAGGAGTTGAGATCAAGCACACTAGAGTAAAAGTTAGTTGATCCAACCTCTATGTTCCCAAGAATGAATGAAGGGGGTTTGGGGATAGATCTATAAAGGAATGTGTAGGTGTGATCAGAGTTGCTAGCTTGCCGTTCGAGACGACTATTTGACCCCGCAATAGCGAACAGACACGTGGCGGTGGGACCCGCGTGAGAAGAATGGTTGACCACTCTATAAAAGAATGACGCGTGTACAGACAAAGCCAACAGCCACCTTCGCGGGAAAAGTCTCCGCGGAAAGGCGTCCGCGGAAAGATAGGACCATCCGCGGACCATCTCCGCGGACCCCACACGTTGATGTCAACGGCGGGATTTGTGCTAATATTCCACGAGTCTCCCCGATCTCGCGATTATGGGGAGGCCCTCCCTTGGAAGCCAAACCGTGGGGTCTCCGTCCTAAGCCCAGAGGCAGGGTCCGGAGGGAAGCCCGCGGAGAAGAAACAATCGTGGCAGGTCGCGACCTCGCTCCAGCGGGAATTGTGGGATTTCTTGCTGCTTGGTGGCTTGGAGTTGGAGGTTTCGCCACGGGAAAACGAGCCCTCCCGCGGGAAGGCGTTCGCGAGAGGGCAATTTTTCTTGAGGCCATGAGGTACAGGAGGGACACGTGTCAGGAATTGATAGGAGCGCCGTCCTGGGCCTGATCTAGGCCCAGGTGCCCTATAAATACCCCTGACATTCCCAATGATTGATGACGATCGTTTTCTGGAAAAAAAGTGAGTGAGCACTGAATTTGAGGAAGGAGAACATTCTTCCTCAGAGAGACGGGGAGATCGCACTCGTTTAAGTCCGAAAAAGGTCGAGTACCACGCGGAAAACAAAAGGGACACGTTGCCTCTGTTCTTCCTGTACCTCTTGCTCTCACTCCTTCTCCCCGTAAGACCTCCCCTCTCTCCCTTTTGACTAGTCATCGACCAATCGCACCTCTCCAGCTCACGGATAACTACACGTAAGCAGTCCTACGCATAACCCATCCTCTACATTTAGGCGACTTTGCTGGGGAGGTGTCTTTTGGTTTATGGTTAGTACTCGTTCCAAAGAATATATTGAACTGCCGGCGTCGAAGAGCAATGGTGACGCAAGATAATGCCATACCAACCCTCGAAGAGGTGGGAGAAACCAACAGCGCAGGTCTCGCCGCGCAAATGTTACGTGCCCTCCACGACGGGCAGCGTCAATTTCTCGAAACACAGAAGCAGCTGCTCGCGGCCTTCACAGGCCTCACGGAACTCATTTTCGCGGCTCTCCCACAAGCCCCAGCTAGCTAGGGCAACGAACTCCCGCAGACCCACGCTAGCGAAAGCAATAGCCAGACAACACAGCCCTTTCAGCCTCAAATTTCGTTATCATCCCCACATCCCTTGCTTAGGGTTCTTGTCGGAGGAATCGCGGCAAACTCCGTTGACGGTCGCAGAAAGGAGCCCGTCACGGACGGAGCGGGTGCACCCTCGTTGGGGCCTTACATCACAATGGTGGAAGAACAGGCTTTGTTGGCCCAGCAACAGGCAAGTGGCACAAACCAGAAGGAGTCGGCTGTAGCCCAGACCAGCACCACCCCTTCCGCTGGGCAATTCATCACCTTAGTCGATGTCCAAGCTCTCCTCACCAAAGAAAAGACAAAGACCGTTTTACCCTCCTTGCCTAGCCCAGACATTCGTCCTCCCTACTCGATCACGGTATTATCGTTACCTTATCCAGACGGGTACACCCCACCAAAGTTTGTGAAGTTTGATGGCAAGGAAGGTAGCGCACAGGAGCACGTGGTTCGTTTTATCGAATCCCTTGGGGCCCATGCGTCGGATTCTAATTTGCGCCTCTGCGAGTGGTTGCGGCCCTTTCGGTAGTCGTTGAAGTTTACCAAACGGCCGTCAAATTCAATTATTTATTTACCGGACTACAACTAAAGATTTGCATAGTATAGTGAGGAAGTCCGAGTCGATCCACAGGGAGCTCGAATATAGCTTGTTCGGATTGTAGATGTAAGGGTTTGAGGCGCTAAGGCGACCAACTTTAGTTTTCCTTTGAAAGTGAGAAATACTCTTATGAAAAAGACTTGAAAATGAGTTTTAACTAGATTAAACAAGCGGCAAGGCCTAGAAGCTCCTAACACCCATAACTTAGGCCATCCAACCTTTCTCAATGAAAACACGATTGAATTGCACGGCTTAGGCTATCAACCGGAAGATTTAGCGGTGAAAATGGTTAGACTTGATATAGAATTTGAATAACAAGCCAAACACAAGGCATGACATCGCTCTCGAAACCATGTGAGCGAGCACATGATCACCGGAGATTAACAACGCCAAGACTTGCATTCAAACTAAATATCACGGTCAAGAACTAAAAGCATAGTTTGGAAAGCGAGCAAGTTCTTTGGTTCTTTCGGCAAACACGAGGCGAGACATAGCTCACGGAACCATATGAGCTAGCATATGATCACCGGAGGTTAACATCGACAAGTTTTGTTACATAAAAGGCGAACCACGCACATTTCCAAACCATACCTCAAGTTTTATGTTGAGAAAGGCAAGATTAACCGAAGTCACAAGGTATTATTCACCCCATGACCGAGCCTAAAAGACTACTCAAACATAATGAAAAGACTAGAAAGCTTGCTTAAGGAAGAAAACATGATTAACCGATAGAAATGAAAATAAACTTGATATAAAGGAGAATCTAAAGCGTAGCTACAACATTAATAAACGAGAATTTAACAAACGAACTAAACTTACTTGAGTTCTAAGGAAAATAAGCTTGAATAACAATGGAGAACTCTCCTAGAGAGAGAACTAAAGCTAAGACATAAAGTAGATTTTGGCTAAGAGAGAGAGAGGGGAGTATTTATACAACTCAGCCTTTTCTCTCCACAAAATATCCCTGAACTTGCCAAAAGTGGCAAGTATTCCATAAATGGAAAGTCCAAAAAGCAGTAAAAATATCTGCTAGAGACCAATGTTATCAATACCATAGGTTAAGGTATCGATAACATCCTTCAAATGATTCCCTGGAGAAGATTGTTATCGATAACTCCAACAAAATGTTATCGATACCCTTGCTTCTGGACAACTTCTGGACCAAAATGGGACCAATGTTATCGATAACAATTGGAGATGTTATCGATAACATTCTTCAAAAATTGCAGATTCAGGTTGGCTTCAGCTTCAGCAAACAGCTTCCAGCAACTTCACAGCTTCTCAGCACTTATTTTCATTCTCTAAAGTTAAGGAAAGGCTACATTTTAAACCTTTCTTTTACCTTTCTTTTACTTTAATTTATTTAATGAAAATAAGAAAGTACCCCCCATTTGGAAACAATGGCATTACCAGAATTTCAAGATTCCATTTAAATCAAAATGTCATCCCCCCACTTTTAGTACAAAATGGAAAACTGCACATTTTTCTCAAGAGACAATGGCTCAAAACATGACCTTACTCTTCAAATTAAACCTTGTAACTTTGTAGTTACTCTTAGAAAAATTCAAGGATCAATTACCGCCATTTTTTATCTCGAAAATCGAAACTTTTTCAGAAAGTCATTTTTCCATACTTAAACAGATTTTAGGGGGCCGACAGGGTCTTCGGGTACTTGGAAGCTTCCGGAGCATTCCTTGGCCTTCAAACGCGCCTTATTTGCACGTTTTACCTGAAACTACTAAACCACACCTTACGTGCAACATTGCTATAGAAGTTAAATAAAAGCAAGTTAAAACTATATAAAACGGGACTAGTCGCACCAAATATCTGCAATATTGGGTACTCATCAGCGAGTTCTCCAAGTCCCTTACCTCCCGCGTATATACATGGTACGTCAACCTCGAGCCTTACTCGATAGCCACTTAGGAAGAAATGGTGAAGAGCTTCTATGCGAAATTTTTCCAAGTCCGCGAGAAGGTCACCGTCATTAGGCTGGCCAAAGAAGTTCAAACAAGCACGAAGGACGTGGTGGATTACATTAAACGATTTCAGGATAGCGCAGTCGATTGCACTGAGTCAGTCAAGGAGGCGCACCTTGTCGAAATCTGCATTGCGGGAATGATGGATGAGTTCAAGATGCTACTTGTAAACCTGAAGTTGGGAACCTTCTCCGCCCTGCTAGAGTCGGCGTACAACATCCGCCATGTGGTTAAGCCGGTTAAAAGGGATAGCTGGAAGGGGAAATCCGCGGTTGCCGCGGTGGCCATCGCGGATGTTCCGCGAGGACAGCAAACCGGCGGCGGAAGAAAGCGCCGGGAGCGCGAACCCGAATCAGCCCCGGACTATCCGTGCAGTATGGAGGAAGTCCGAGCCCTAGTAAACGCGTGGGTGGCGAATGGCGAATTGGAACTTCCCTCAGTGGAGTATAAGCCAACGCGGGAGGATTGGGAGCATCCGCAGTACTGCATGTACCATAGGCATACCAAACACAGCGACTGTTGGTCCCTGAAACGACTGTTCAAGAGGAAGCAAAACGCTAACAAGCTGCGGATAGAGCGCCGCGATATCCGCGTTGAGCCCTATCCGGCTCACGGTAACAACGGCGAAGTCAACATAGCGGAATGTTACCCGTTCATGTATGAGGTTGCGGAAGGCACAGACAACGGTTACTACGTTGACAAGGAAGAAGGAGGGGCTTACATGGTCTCCTGCCATGAAATCATCGAAGAGAGTGATGGTCCAACCCCCGCGGTGACCCCGGATCCCAACAGTTCCGCGAAAACACTACAGAATAGAACAAAGTTTCGCGCATTCTTCGATGGGTTCAACTTTACCCCTGCCACAAGATTGGAGATAACCAAAGCGATTATCAGCATCACGGAGGTTCACCAGGAGTCCTATATGTCTGTGGACGGGTCCCTCCTGCGGACGATTTGCAACGAGTCTAATTTTGTCACTTTCTCGGATATCGACCGAAAGATACCGCATTCTCACAATCGCTCGCTATATGTCACTTCCCACGTCAACGGGATAGAGCTGAAAAGAACATTCCTCGATGGTGGGGCCTCCATCAATCTTATGCCCATTTCGACGTTCCGCTGATTGGGAATCCAAGATAATCGAATAGTGGACTCCCCAATCACTATTACGGGCTTCGGCGGTGATAAACAGCGGTCCCTGGGATACGTCGTCGTTGATTTGGAAGTGGGGGCAATCCGCTCCATTACCAAATTCCATCTAATCAATGCTGACCCAAACTATCACATCATCCTCGGACGAAGGTCCATCTAATCAGTAGGAAGGTCCAGGGCGCGGAAGAGCGATACACAGCAATCAAGCGACACTGCCTAGCCCTTGTCTTCACCGCCCAAAAACTCAGGCATTATTTCCTATCCTTCCCCATACAGATCATCACCAAATGCGACCCAGTTAGATATCTTCTGGCCCGACCCGCGCTCACGGGGCGGGTCGCGAGATGGTTGTTGGCGCTGGCGGAGTTCGACATTTCCTGTGCCTCACCAAAAGCCATTAAGTGCCAAGCTTTAGCTGACCTATTGGCCCAATTTCCCAGTGGCCAATGCGAGCCGATTGAAGAGTCTTTACCCGGAGACGATTTCAAAGCTCTCGCGGCCAACGCCTGTAACCCGCACTAGACACTCAGCTTCAACGGGGCCGCAGGAAATGGGATAGGAGGAGCAGGAATATTGTTGCGGAATGAGGAAGGAGAGAAATTCTACTTGGCCTATAAGTTAAATTTCCCATGTTCCAACAATGAAGCAGAATACGAAGCTTTGATCTTGGGTCTATTAGCCGCAAGAGAGAGAGAGGGATCAAGCACCTGAAGATAGCGAGAGATTCGAAATTAGTAATCCTACAAACAGAAGGAGTTTATGCGCTGAAAGAGCCAACACTGCCCCATATCGAACAACAGTGCAGAAACTGATAAAGTCCTTTGAAAGTGTCAGTGTTATGCACAGGCCCAGATCGGAAAATCGTTTCCCAGACGCCCTTGCAACGCTGAGGGCAAGGACGGAATTTGAAGAAGAAAGGACTTGTATAGAAATTGTGAAGATGTTTGAACATGCCGCCCTATCGAACTTTTTTGAGCCAACGGAGGATTGGCGCGGAGCCATCAAAGTACAACTGACCACTGGTACAGGGCATCTGTCCACCGCGAAACTTTCATGCTTTGTAGTATTACGCGGAGAATTGTATCATCGCGCACCGCAAAGGTGGCTCATGCAGTGTGTGGACACAAGAGAGGCGGAGGAAGTTCTGAATCAGATTCATGACGACAACTGCGCAGACAACGAGATAGCCCTGTACCGGAGGATTCAAAGGCAGGGTTATTACTGGCCCAGCATGAAGAAAGACACAGATCTAATTGCGAAGAACTGCACATGGTGCTCCTTATACATGGCTAAACCTGAGTGCCTAATGGTGAACGCCAGCAATTAGGAGGCGGATTGGAGGCAGGTGTACATTGATTACTTACGGGAAGGGTCCTTACCCTTGGAGCGGACTGAATCCACAAAAGTTGTTCGCGGCACACAGCGTTTCTTCCTGCAGAAAGGAATGCTATTCAGGAGAACCCTCGACGGGACGCCGCAGAGGTGTATAAACAAGGAAGAAGCAGAGGTAGTTCTACGAAGCACCCATGGAATTGAGCATCAAGGATGGAGAAAACTCTACGAACAACTAGTCCATTTGGGATATTTCTAGCCTACCATGGAAAGCGACGCCATACAACATATACGGAGGTGTCAAGCGTGTCAAAAATTTGGTAACTTGGTCCATGCTTCGTCGGTAGAATTGCACTCCATCCGCGCCCCATATCCTTTTCATACGTGGGCGATGGATTTGATAGGACCGATTAGGCCTGCCTCGCGGAAGAACAGATGGATCCTTGCAGCTACAGAGATTTGTACCAAGTGGGCCGAAGCAATTCTATTGAAAAGGGCCACGGGGGACGCGGTAGAATTGTTCATCAAGGAAAACATCATTTGCAGGTTCGGCATACCCAAGGTGATCCTATCGGACAACGAAACCCCATTCATCAACCACCACATGGGAAGCCTCCTCGACAAATACGTGATTGACCACCACACTTCCAGCGCGTACTATCCCCAAGGCAACGGACAAGCAGAAGCGACGAACAAAACTCTAATAAGAATCCTAAGCAAGCTGTTGGACGAGCGCGGAGGGACATGGGCGGATCACTTGCCAATAGCCTTGTTGGCATATCGCATGTCGAAACAGAAATCCAGTCGCGCTAGCCCTTTCAGTTCGGTATACGGAGCCGAGACAGTATTGGCCGCGGAGCTCAGTGTCCCGTCTGCGCGAATGGTACTCGCGATGGAGAATTCCGCGGAAGGAAGAAGGGCAGATTTAGAAGCCTTGGAGGAAAGAATAGCCACCGCAGCCACCGCTCATAGAAAATATTGGGAGTCCGTAGCACGATACTACAACAAAGGCGTGGTGCCGCGAGCATTCAAGGTGGGAGATTTAGTATGGAAAGCAACCACAGCGGTAATGAGAGATCTGAAAACCCCAAAGTTCACACCTAAATAGGAGGGACCCTACGAAGTAATCAGCGCATCCGCGGTCGGGCACTACCACCTGGCCCGTGTAGAGGACGAATTCCGAACCGGGGCCAGTCAATTCGAAGTATGTCAAGAAGTTTTACCCATGAAGAGAAGTACTGGGATATTTACTTTGTAAAAAGAAGGGGGGGGGGGGGGGGATTAGTACTTTTATCAGTTCTTTTACCGTTCTAATGATGTAGTTCTCCTTTTTTAACCATTCTCAGTTTTGCTATGTAATGCGTTTGGAATTACTAGTTTCTTTGGCGAATGTTGATTTTTATAAAAAAGTTGTTGGCTTATTATTGATTTGTATGTTTCGTAGTTCTTGCGCGGCGTTGTTTACTGTACCGCGCGTATTTCCAGACTTAACGATTATCAAATAGAGATAATGTTGAGTCGCAAGGGGTCAAAACATAACCCGCGCGTACTTCCAGACTTAACGATTATCAAATAGAGATAATGTTGAGTCGCGAGGGGTCAGAACATGACCCGCGCGTACTTCCAGACTTAACGATTATCAAATAGAGATAATGTTGAGTCGCGATGGGTCAGAACATGACCCGTGCTTATTTCCAGACTTAACGATTATCAAATAGAGATAATGTTGAGTCGCGAGGGGTCAGAACATGACCCGCGCTTACTTTCAGACTTAACGATTATAAAATAGAGATAATGTTGAGTCGCGAGGGACCAGAACATGACCCGCGCGTACTTCCAGACTTAACGTTTATCAAAGAGAGATAATATTGAGTCGCGAGGGGTCAAAACATGACCCACGCGTACTTCCAAATTTAACGATTATCAAAGAGAGATAATGTTGAGTCGCGGGGGGTCAGAACATGACCCGCGCGTACCTCCGGACTTAACGACTATTAAATAAAGATGGTGATTAATCGCGAAGGGATCAGAACATGACCCGTGGATCAATGATAGAGTCAGAACGCGCCCCGCGGAGCTGGAGCTAATAATTACGAATAAAGTTTGAATTTAAGAGACTGAAGTAAAAAAAAAAAAAAGAGAGAGAGAGGATCCGAATCACGAACCATTGATACAGCAACGACTTAGTGTTTTATTCAAAAAAAAAAAAAAAAGAGTACATGTGCTTTAAAAAAAAAAAAGGAGAGAAGGAAGAATCCCCCTAGCCCAGCCAATCCACGAAAACGAGCTCCTCCGGATCGGAGTCTTCGAGATTCAGCACCGCCGCCACTAGTCCCGCGTCATATCGGGAGAGGTGGTCAAATCTGGCCTCCAGTTCCCCAGGTGTTGCTTAGCGGATGCCAGCTGCTCAGAAAGACTTTGAAGTTCAGGCCTTAAGGCCAACCTCTCTCCCACGGCCCTAAGCGCGGAGCTCCACGTGCTTAACCAGTCGAGGTCGAAAGTCCATGGCCGCCATGTCTTGCGCAACCTCTTGGAGAGCGGTCTCTGTCTCTGCGGAGAAGTCTCTAAAGCGTAGCTGCGCCTAGGGAGTAAGAACCTCATGCAGATCCCTCAGCAGGAGCCCCCCGAGGCGAGCCGACCACGGATTGAAGCGGGCGAAGGTCTCCTGATGAGCTCGAGCTATGGCGTTGAGGAGAGGATGATAGGCCTCGTCCACGGGGAAATCCGCGGGGAACAGACGAACCGGCACATCCATTCCGGTCGCCATTAGCCCTTTTCCAAGGTCCGCGACGGGGCTCTGATGAGGAGGAGAGCGTTCCCTAGACTCCACTTCGTCCCTGTTCTGCTCACCCATCCTTGAGTCCAGGTTTGCACCAAAATCCCCTATAGCAGCACTTCCCTGACCTCCCAAAACATCAGCAGTCTGTATGAAAGGCATGTCTTTAAACAAGGAGTTCAGATCTGAGTCAGTAATGGAGGTGGGCCCACCAATAAATTCTTGGTTTACCTCCAGCTGTCGGTTTATTTCCACCGAGAGAGGCTGAGGTGGCGGGGTAGGCGTGCGCCTCGCGGACGGACGGGGAGATGCAGTCTGGGAAGTGGAACATGCTGGGGAGCCAGGACGAGTCCTGCGCGCGGTCGCGTCCTCCCCGCCAGATGAACCGCGACCCTGCAAGAAGGAGGTGTTGGAGACGCCCGGAGAGCCGGCGGCCACACGATCCAAAAAGCTCACAGAGGAATGGAGACGGGCGCTGGTAGATTGTTGTTGTGACCCCGAAGGGGCCGCGGAAGGTGGCGTGCACTGATGAGACACGCCGGGGCACTCACTGAGTGAGAAAGGAGTCCCCCGACGCCGTCATCTTCCTCCTCTCTCAAGATCTGTACCGCGACCATGGATATCGGCCCCGTAGCGGCCTCCGTCTAACCAGTGGACTGGCGGGAACCCGTTGTAGGCGGTGGCTCGCAGGCTTCTGAACAGGCTGCACGAGATGGAGAGGGGTCTCGATCAGGGGAGTAAACAATGACATTTTCGGATTCCTCAGAGGACGAAGACGGGTCCGTAGAAACCGTGTTGGGGTCCCCTCCGAGATCCATAATTAAGGGTTCATCAGGTAACATACCTCCGATCACCGCGGAGGATTCGGGCTCGGGCCGCGGATAGGGGACCGGTCCCGCCCTGGGTTGAATCAGTTCAACTTCACTGGCCCCCGCGTCGTCGCCCGTGGCAATATTCCTTCCGAGGACGAGAGATTGAGCATGCAATGCATTGAGGCGGTCGCTCAGTAGTACGTTGTCCTGATCATTGTTGCCATCATCATCGATGTCGGCGTAGACATCATCGCGACCGCCCATACCCACGTCCTCTTCCTCTTCCTCATCATCAGACTCGATCACCACTGTTTTTTTATGGCAAGAAGGGTTAGAAACCAGAGGAAGTGAACAATGGGAACAATGTGGCAACGAGCTTAGAACTTACCCTCAAGACGTCGCCGTTTAGCTAGGGTAGCGGACGCACCCCCCATTGGTTGTTCCTCCGCGGCCTGTTCCCCTACCTCCTCCTCCGCGGCCACTCCTGGTTCGAACGCGCCGAAGGTGATAGCATCTAGGTCCCGCTGCTGGAAAATAAGGAAAATGAATAAATACGCATGAAGTGATAATGGTGACAACGAGAATAGAAACGCAAGCGAAAGCTTCGAAGCGTAACTAGAGGATATAAGTCAATGATTTATCGTGCGGAGCCTCATGCGGCTGCCTGTTCCCGCTACCGTGGGAGCCCTTGAAGAGGACGGCTGAGAAAATGCTTCTGCGGCCTGAAGGGGAGCCTGCCCTCGGGGACCCCGCGCGGGAGTGTGCCTCACGACCATTGGAGCATTGGGGGGAAGTCCTGGCGGGAAAGCCACGTTCAAGGGTGGAACATTCGTCACCACCCACATGCTTTGAGGTCCGCGCCAGTTGGCTCCCCGGATTTCACTGATGGCTCTGAGCGAGGCATCCCGCGTACGAATCTCAAATGCCAAAGGACCTTCAGCCTCCCCACCAACGAAGAGAAAGAATGCATCTAGATTCCCCCGCCAGAACTGGCGGAATTGTGGCGTGTATTAACCTACTTCATCCCGACTTGGGATGAGATGGTCCCCGAGGCTCGCCAGGACATCGGAAGTGTGTGGCCACGTGAACCGACGCTGGGAATCAACGAAGGAAGATGGCTGTGAAGCCTCCCCAGGTATCCCTTGGTCAAAACTTAGCTGTCGCGCAAACCGGTCTGGCCGGTAGACAGACACTCTGTGAGCCTCGCCGTTGAGGAAGGGGATCCATCCGGGAAGGGCGATGAGGGCGGAATTGATGACCGCCCGGGCCATGGAATTATTCGTACTCGCGGCCGAGAGGGAGGAGCGGGTAGGCAAGAGGCATTCCTCTAAGCCAATTACCCCCGGAGTGACAAAAGTACAAGGCCACGAAACGAAGTTCTCTGCGACGTCGCATGACATATACCAAAGCGCGTCGCTGCTAGTCCCAATCCATCGCTCTGATCGAGACCGGCTGGCAGACGCTTAGAAGCCCCGCAGAACGGGAGCAACTGTTGGGAAATGCTGAAAGAAGTAAGCAAGGAGGAAGCCGGTATGAACCATGGAAAGGTGGTCACACCTCCCGAGGGATTGCGCGAGGTCAGCATGGACCAGATCCAGCTGGCAATGAAGCGACCCCAAGAACAGAGGAGCCAGCGCAACAGACTCGCCGCGGGACAGGAGTACAGCGAGCGGGAAAACCGTGGGGGAGGGACTATCCGCTGGATAGTCCGGAAGTACGAAGTAAGACAGGAAGAAGGCGAAGAAACCGGCCATGTGGAGTCGCCCCTCATAGTGGGGACCAACGACGAAGTCTCAAGGCACCCCATCAACTACCGTCCTCGCGGGCTGAAAGTCCTTGAAAAAGAAGCGGATCCAGATCGCAAAGGAGGTTTTCTTGGCATTCACCCCGGCAGCTTTGCGGACCCCCTGAGCCGTGAAAATGGGACCAAACTGAGCCAACTTGCCCAGCCTCTGCAACTCCGCGGTGTCCTGCTTGTCCGCGACGGAAAGGTTATTGAGGTCAAAGAGAGCTACCCCACGTAAGGGAAGGTGGGTGAGGATCACCACGTCTTCCAACGAGAGGACACTCTCGCCCTACGCCCATACGAAGGAGTGTGCGTCGATGCTCCAGCGTGAGCATGCATGGTTTAAATTTCTGAGGGCCGCCCCCTGCCGCGGAATACTTAGGTTTCGCGACAACAGTACGGCATCAAGAGTGCCAGTGGCCATCAAGATTTGCTTGAGAGGGGGGTTACCCACAACCTCGTCGACCCAGTCAGACCAGTCCGAGGGTGGCGAGGCCTGGGCCCCAAAACGGCATTCAGAATAAGGGAAATCCTCCGGCTCTAGGCGGAGGCGCAAGATTGAGGACGGATTGACCGACTCCTGCACCATCCATGTCAGCAGGAGTCGTAAAAAAAGTAGGGTTAGAAGTAGAAGGCCCCTAAGCGACGTACGCTTCCGCCTCGGCTCAAAAGGGGTCCCCCGTGGATTGAAGATACGGGGCCCTTCTCCATTGATCCTCGGTGGGGACTAGTTCTTCGATGATTGCGCCCCGCGCTGCCATTTGGAAACTTTTACGAAAAGTGAAAAAGAAATGTGAAAGCAAGAAAAGATTGCTCGCTGGAAAGAGAAGTAAAAATGACAGAGGTTTGACTAGGGTTTGAACGGTGGGTGAAAATGACGGATGAAAAGGTTTATATAGTAAGTCGGTTGTGGGAGCATTTATGACGGCCGTACATCAAGAGTCGCATCAGTCACCAAGGCGGCGTCGCCTGTTCAAGTGCTTACTGCACATCAAGAGTCGCGAGATGGTTCGAGGGTATCCACGGAAACTCGGCGCATTACGCGCGCGGACGACGCGCTTGTATCGCCCGCGCGCGGGGGGCATATGTAGGTGCGGTCAGAGTTGCTAGCTTGCCATTCGAGACGACTATTTGACCCCGCAATAGCGAACAGAGACGTGGCGGTGGGACCAGCATGAGAAGAATGGTTGACTACTCTATAAAAGAATGACGCTTGTACAGACAAAGCCAACAGCCGCCTTCGCGGGAAAAGTCTCTGCGGAAAGGCGTCCGCGGAAAGAAGGGACCATCCGCGGACCATCTTCCGCGGACCCCACAGGTTGATGTCAACGGCGGGATTTATGCTAATATTCCACGAGTCTCCCCGATCTCGCGATTACAGGGAGGCCCTCCCTTGGAAGCCAAGCCGTGGGGTCTCCATCCTAAGCCCAGAGGCAGGGTCCGGAGGGAACCCCGTGGAGAAGAAACGATCGTGGCAGGTCGCGACCTTGCTCCAGCGGGAATTGTGGGATTTCTTGCTGCTTGGTGGCTTGGAGTTGGAGGTTTCGCCGCGGGAAAACGAACCCTCCCGCGGGAAGGTGTCCGCGAAAGGGCAAGTTTTCTTGAGGCCAGGAGGTACATGAGGGACACGTGTCAGGAATCGATAGGAGCGCCGTCCTGGGCCTGATCTAGGCCCAGGTGCCCTATAAATACCCCTGACATTCCCAATGATTGATGACGACCATTTTCTGGGAAAAAGTGAGTGAGCACTGAATTTGAGGAAGGAGAACATTCTTCCTCAGAGAGACGGGGTGATCTCACTCGCTTAAGTCCGGAAAAGGTCGAGTACCACGCAGAAAACAAAAGGGACACGCTGCCTTTGTTCTTCCCGTACCTCTTGCTCCCACTCCTTCTCCCCGTAAGACCTCCCCTCTCTCCCTTTTGACTAGTCATCGATCAATCGCACATCTCCAGCTCTCGGATAACTACACGTAAGTAGTCCTGCGTGTAACCCATCCTCTACAGAATGGAATAAAGTCATCAACATGAAACATTTTTGGGCTTTAAGTGAAAAAGCTGATACGTTATGGGTGAAATGGGTCCATGCTTACATTCTCAAAGGGCAGAGTTTGTAGGTGATACCAATACGAATTCCTGGTGAAGCTTATGGGGTTGTGAGAAAGTTGTTGAAGCTAAAAAACATCTATCAGGATTGGATGAAATATATCATTAGTGATGGCAGAGATACCTTTCTATAGACTGAAAACTGGCATCCTTTGTGTGCCACAATAGGTTTGGGGAGTCTATGGTGGCTCACAGAGGAAGTGCTTAATTTAAGAGCGAAAGTGGCCTCCATCATTGATATATGGTTTTGGAAATGGCCTTGGCAAAGTAACAGAATCATTATGGTAATCATTAGAGAAACTCCACTTGATTTTCTTCCTATTCCATCCAGCTCTGATGAGGTTATTTGTACATTTGACGAAGGATGGTAATTTTTCAGCTAAGTCTACTTGGGAGGCATGTAGGCTCATGAACTCTTTTCAACCATGGCATACTCTTATATGGTTTGGTCAAGTTATTCCTAGATGGAGCTTCATTGAGTGGATGGTTGTTTTGGGTAGACTTTCTAGCAAGGACATGTTAGTGAGGTGGGGCATGGGTGGGTGCCCTCTATGCTTTCTTTGTCTCGGCCATGTTTCTACTAACATTTTTCAGCAACAACTTATGATATTTTACCAATTTCACATTGATCAACAAGTTATTGGTTAGTGGAAACAACTTATTTGATAGTGAAAACAACTAACGACTGGTCAACAACGACATCATCTCCTTAACTTATTCCCTACCGGAATGGGTTAGAATCTCACAACCATCTTTTCTTCGATTGCCATTTTTCCTTGATTATCCGGCGGCAAATGCCATCTCGGAATGGTATACGTAGACCTATGTTGCCTATAGCCCAGGAGTTGGAGGGGTCAATCCAAAACAAGAAGAAAGGTGAAAGCTTTCGGGGTGCAACTTATAAGCTGTCATTGGCAGCTACCATAATGACAGCTACCATTTACTTTCTTTGGAGGAAGCGTAATTTGAGAATCTTTCAAGGCAAATTGAGGGATGCGAATTGGTGTTTTTAGTAGTGTTCAACTCCATTTGAGCCAAGGTTAGTACTTGGTCTTCTGTGAAGTTCTCTGCCAAGAACTGAAGTTATTTGACTTATTTGCCGAATTGGATCTGAGTGGGGTTTGAATGAGGAAGTGGGACATGCAACATTAAACGTTGCCAGAGATTTTTTTCAGTGCCGGGTTGATATATCCCACATAATATCCACCCAAATGCATTTTTGAATGATTCAGATTGAAATTCTTTTTCTCCTCTCATCCCAACACTTTCTCTCTCCAAATCCGAGTTGTCCAAAAATACAATAGCGTGCATCACATGCTATCCACCCGGCCCTGAAATTTTTTCCCGTTGCCAGAGATGAAAAGCCGACAAATAAGGAAAGAAAAATGACTCCAACAGCAAAACAATCACTTGTCATTATATTTTTGGTCAATGATTTATTTGAGATTGTTCTCATCACCTCAAGAACAACGATGTTTTCCTCTTTTAGGGATAAAAAAAACCTAATTTTTTTTCTTCTTGTTTTGGCCTCCGTTGGAGGTCCTTATCTGTCCCGTGGGGACTCTCTCTTCCAGTATTGGAAGTTTCCACCCTCCTCGGCTGAACCCCATGGAGGGATTTTAGGGCTTCTCTTTGTGCTCATTGTTTTCTAGTTGGAGCTAGTCCACCTACTCACTGTTTGGCTACCATTATATCACAATTATGTTTGGTCCGCTAAGGAGTAGCAACACTACGTACACAACAGTGGGAGTCGGTGGCCGGCCACCAATCGGCGTGTAAGGCCCACCCCGAGCCATTCAAAAATCATCCGTGCGGGGCTCAGAGTAGGCCCCACACGCTGGTCGGTAGCCGGCCACCGACTCCACTGTCGGTGGACATATGTTTTCGTCTGCTAAGCATTATGTGATGTTTTGGTTTGGGTGATGTAAGTTTTAGCACTTTCCTCTATTTCTGTTATGAATTGTTTTCGTAGATGTTGTATGACTTTCTTCGACAAAATTTCTCATAGATGAAAAGAAAAAAAAATGTTTTTTTTGTTGTTTCATGTTTGGTTACAAATTAGGCCTAGTTTTTCCACACAAAAAAAAAAAAAAAGAGAGTCTGTTTTGTCGTTATTCAATTTTTTTTTGCACATTTGTTAGTTTTGGATCAAAATTTTATGGATCATTGGTTTGTCTCGATAAAAAGAATGCTAAGTTTACTAAGCAAATTTTTTATTTTATTTTATTTTTTACTTTTAAGAGAAATCTAAAAGCACTACTTTTTAGAAAGCTATGTTTACTTTGGTCACTTTTATTCCACGAACATTCCATTAGTAGTTTTACGTTACTGGGTGATGAACCCTTTTAAAAATAGAGCACGTTTAAAGTAGGGTAGCACTAACCTTACGGTTTGGCCCAATAGTTGTGTTATTGTGTAACACTCTTTTGGGCGCGTGAGCTCTATGGTTCGACTCTTATGGTTAAGAAGTGGGCTTTTCGTACTAATCTGACTTGTACTAACAACTAACATCCTGGCGTCTGAAAAAAAAAAAAAAAAAGGTAGCCCCAAATACACTGTAAGCACCATTTTTATTTTTACAGACAAGAATATCATGCAGCATACAAATTAGGAAAAAACTATGGTGTCCCGGAAAAACTATGTTATGCTCATCTGCTTAACTAGGTTGCATGTTCCCTTTAAAAATTACGCAGTGCTTTCGTTATAATGAGTATAAAATGCATGATTTGATCTTTCACTACTCTTATAAAATATTTCTCATAATATACTTTTTTTCTTACATGTCCTTTTATTTTAATAACTCAAATGCTCGGGTCAACTCGAACATATCATCCACCATGTAAGCAACCAATTAAGTAAAGTGCTATGTTTTGTACTACCAGTTAATTTGAATTGATGATCAAAACTTAAAGACTTTTCGAACGTATCACGTTTGAATCTCAAGAAATAGAGTGACAAATTATTTTTCATTTCTCACATCATCGAAATTGCTACTTGCGAAAGTTGGGTTTGATAATTACCAAATACCGTGGAATGTGAGACCGAGGCATGCCACGGTGAGATCACAATCAAGAAGTCGTGCCACAAGATTTTTTAGAAGTATTTTAGACAAGACCCATACACACGACACATTCACACTCTCCTATACGCGCTCCCTCACTTACCTAGGATGATCAATTTGAGCCATGGAGTTTATTAAAACTAGGATTAGGAACAAAATGAAAAAATGAGTCCCTCTCAGACACTTTGATTGAAAAGGGCAATTGCTTTTGAAATTTGGATCAAAATCACTCTTGGACGATATCTGGAAGTCGAAAATATTTGTTGAGTTATGTTTTGATAGATCGTTCCAATAGAATGTGTACTTTTTAATATTTCACATAACAATCTTATTATTATCGTTAATTTCTTCTAAATTTAATCCCACGCCGACCATGTACGAGTACAGGAAAAATTTTCAATGGCAGGTGGGTACCACATGGTGTCCGCTCGGCTCATCTGAGCCGTCCATTGCGTTTTTGGATGGCTCGGATTTGGAGAGAGAGAAAATGTCAAGGAGAGAGGAAAGGAGAGATAAAGGATTTCAATCCGAGCCATTCAAAAGTGCATTGGACGACCCGAATGCACCAAACGGATACCACGCAGGATATACCCACCCGCCACCGAAAATTTTCCCGTATGCAGAGATTGACGGACCTAACCCACAACATCTGTCCCCAAAAGAACAAAGAAACAAAATATACGTCTCTGAGGTCTATGTACAAACAAATGGGATCCTCTCTCTAATCACTGAAATGACTTGACTAAACATGAACCTTGGGTCGGGTGTTTGACAGTCTACTTTTTGACTTTTTATTTTTTATTTTTTGCCTTTTTGGTTTATGGTCAAAATGTATTTAAATCTGGTAGAGTGTTTGAATGATGGTGCAAAATGCATTTTGCAGCAGAAATAATGTTTGAGAGATGTGTGATAAAAATAAATTATGGATTAAATTTTTACCATATTACCCCAAGAACTATTACGGCTCATTTACCAGTTAACCTAACAAATTGGCAAACACCCACCCTTTTGTATTCTGGTGATGAGAAAATGGAGGAGAGATTCACTGCCTCCCACTTTTCTACTCCTGCCCCCTTTTGTATTCTGGTGATGAGAAAATGGAGGAGAGATTCACTGCCTCCCACTTTTCTACTCCTGCCCCATGCAATTCCTTTTTTCCATACCCCACCCCCCCCCCCCCCCCCCCCCCCCCCCCCCCAACGTTAACCACAACAATGGAGGCAAAGCTGTTCCTGGGATACCAATACCCATTGGCTTCAAGTCTTCAAAACTCAATTGCCATTTTCCACACCAAATTTAAAAAATTGCAGCTTTGGATTCCTCCATATAAATTTGCCAAATCGTGGTGTGCAATCGGTTAAAGCCTCTCTGAAGAATTATGGTGAGGACGTGAAGGAGAATGGGAAGATTTTCCAATTGGTTCAAGCCTTTGCTCTCTCTCTCTCTCTCTCTCTCTCTCTCTCTCTGTTCCTGTGGTGGAAGATGAGGGGTTTTTGGGTATTATCGAAGAAGAATGGAGAAGGTATATTTGTCTTTTTTGTGGCGGCTGATTGAGAATGGGAAACGAAAAATGGGAAAAGCTCCTAATCTCCTCTTTTTCACTTTTCTTCTCTATCCTTCAAAATAGAGAACTCATTCTCATGGAATGGATTTGGTGATTCTCAACTAAACAACCAAAATCGGAAAATGGGCCTCCCAAAAACTCCCCATGAACTCCTTTTGGATTATATAATCGAAATTGTTCACTTTTTGTATAGTTCAATGAAAACACCCAAATATACCCATAATCATTACAATTGGATGGTGATTGATACCATTTCGACACATTTATAATTTCTAGGAAAAGATTTATGAATTTTTTATTGCTAAAAGTTACTGAGTTTTTTCATATAAAAGTTACGATGACCGACTAAGTGACTTGATTTTCAAGTTATTTATTACGATGTGGTACAATTTGAACCATACAATAGGTATATATGTTACACATCTTTAAAGGATGTGTATTATAAAGAACAAAAGAATTGGGTTTGTGTACTTGCTGATATTTTATCAATCTTGACATGATCATTCCTAAAAACAATGTTCATTTTGGATTTTAAAAAAGTTTTGAGTGGAGATAGATAGATAAAAAAAATATATTAAGAACCTTGCACAAAGATTTTAAAGCCTCCAAACAGACAAGCCTCTTTAGTGATCATAAAAATAAATAAAAATATAAGAGTAGCACCCACAAAAACCTCAATGGCACGGCCCAGTGGAGGACCGGAGAGTCCCACCAACGTACAAGCGCGCTTTATTTCAGCTGTTCTCTCTGAAGGGAAAATTTTAAAATACTCCCAAACTTTACACTTAATGTCTAATAGACTCCCAAACTTCAACAAACTTTAATTTTACTCATATAACTCCATTGCTCCCTCCGTTTCAATTTGAGGGTTTATCTTTCCTTTTTTGGACGTTCCAAAATGAGTGTCCCATTTGAAAAGTCAACACCAAAAAAGCTAAAACTTTTCTATTTTGCCCTTTTTTATCCAAATTTAAATACTCATTAAGTAATGTTGTGAAAGGACAATTTTTAAAAGGCAAAATTGGCGCTAATAGTATAGAAATGAATTTGACTTTCTCCTTGGGAAATGTGACTTTTAGCCGAAATTGCAGAGGCAATTTAAAACATAAAAGAATGGAAAACCACTTAAGGGCAAAATTGAAAATTGGAAAATCTGTCAATACAATAATGAGGTTTCCTAAAATAGTTGGATTCCCAAAGAGGGACTCACAAATTGTAACGGATGGAGTAATCAATAACCCCCCATCGTCCACTTCTGTCAAATTGAAAACGGAAAATGGTGACATAGACATCAACGATGAAGGAGAACTATTAAATGACTTCTTGAAGAGAAATTACACACGTGACTCTCACGCCACACACTTTCTCACCTGACTTTTTTTTACTTCTCAAAAAGGGATCCTAACTTTCCCCAAACCTTTTTTTTGGTCTGTGATCTCCACCACTCGAGAAAACGACGATCCCTAAGGATTGTGGAGCCTTAGGACAGTAGGGGTTATTGAAGAAGGGATGCGTACTTTGGGAGTAAAATTGAAATTTGTTGAAGTTTGGGAGTCTATTTAGACATTAGTTGTAAAATATGGGGGTATTTTGAAATTTTCTCCTCTCGTAAAATCTCCTATGCTATAATTTCTGTTCCTTTTCGGGCAAGTGTCTCTCTCTCTCTCTACAAAACACCACTTCTACTCTCATACATATCGCCACTCCGCATAATTCACTTTCGATCACACTCTTCTCCTCCGCGATGGATACAGAAATCGAACAGTTTGGTTCGCACGACTCCGGAGAATCGTTGGCCGCTAAGAAACCTAAGCACAATGAGGTAATTTTTTTGTTACCTGAAAAGGGCCTGATTTTTTTGTTTGCCCTAAAACAGTGTATTCAGTTTGTCCTTGTCGATTTACCGGTTTGTTGATGCCAATGACGTGTGATTGATTGAGTGCGTCGTCGGAATTCGACCGATTTTAGCTTGATTTGTTGATTGTTTGAGATCGTTCTGATCCTTAACTGTTCGAATTTGTTTGGACTTGGTCGTTACGTTTCTAGTTGTGTATATATTGATACGGTCGCGCGCATGTGTATGTAAAACTGTTGATGTATTTTTGTGTCTTTCTATGTATGTACGATTGAGCATATACGTTTATGTGTTCGGCGGTTCGCAATGTTTTACGGTACGTATAGTCTTTTATTTTGGTTAATTTGCTAGGTGATAATTTGACACGTAGGAATTACATCAAAATCGGCATTCAACTACATAAGAAAGTCCAATAACACATGTCGCAAGCATACGCTGAGCCAACAAATGGAACAACCGCAGATGGTGGTACTACCTCGATTTCAAAGTGTTTGACGAGTTATTTTTATTTATGAAAAAAGTATGAATTTTTTCTTGAATACAAGTGTATTATTTTTAAGTCCTCGTTTTGCTGGCCGGACAAACATTTTGGAATGAAGGGAGTACCCTTTTAAAGGGTGAGAAAGAAAGTCTACTCGCAGGGAGGGGAGGGGAGCCGAATCCCGGATCTCCTTAGGAGGGGCAAGAGCTCTAGCCATTAGGCTAGCCTGGTTGGTTTAGGAAAGAATGGTCATTCGCAAGGGATGGTGTTGCCCATTGGTAATGTGTGTGTGGTCCAGTAGGGAGTTTTTAAAACGTGTGTTTTTCCACCTAGTCTTTGGACATGTACGGTTGAGTAGTATTCTTCGCCATGACCAATTGTTCAGGTATATTTAGTCAGAGACTCAGAGTTATTGGGAGAATATTTATCTCTTTACGTGAATCGAATAAGTGCTTGTGCATGTTTATATAGGAGGTATTTCTCTGCAATTTCCCAACATGGAACAAAAGGACAACTTTTACACTCAAATGCTGATAGATTTCATCGATATCATTCGGAAACGAAGTTTGGATTTAGATGTTGTAACCATTATCTTTTCCCTTCACCTGTGACCATTACTTTGATGTCATATTTACCTCCTCCCCTCCAGCTGAAAAAAAGGAGGAAAATTGTAGTACTGAGGTTAGTGGGTGAACTATTAAAAAATTCAATTTTGTTTTGTTTGCTTTCATGGCATGTACTCCATAAAAATGGTTGTGCGCATAGAAAAGATTACATAGACAATGTGGCACTAGCTTTAAGTTGGTGTGGGTGCATTGAAGGCTTTGGAAACCATAGAAGTTTCTTTTTGGCTATCTTTGCTTATTACATAGGAATTCATTATTTTTCATTTGTAGGGATCGGAGAGGGGTGTGTTACATGTTGCCACCCTCCCACCCACCTTAGCAAATCTGAAATTAAAGCACCATCAGTCACGCTTCCGAGTTAACTTAATTTAGTTGTGTCGACAACAAGCTTGGAGTTTGAATATTTCCTTTTGCTTTGAGATAAGTATTTGAAGCTCACTTCTGTCCAAAAAACCTTTCTTCTCTCTATCCTCTCTTCTCTTCAAATCATTTTTTGCCCTCTCCATCTCCCTCAGTGCGTTGAATATCACTAGACGACACCATCATTTCATTCGCCTACAGGCGTACACTGCATAATTGTGATACTGGTGCACCTGCCTTCAACCAAATCACCTACTCTATGGCACCATTGCATGGCTAGACCATGGTAAGGCCACCACACCACCATCCCGATGCATAATTACGGCACCATCACATGGCCACATTATACCAGTATAGGTCCACAACAACCAAACAACACATCATTGTTATTCTATCACACCACTTCTTTATTCGAAATTCGGATTGTGAAAATCCACCAGTTTTATTGATCTGCAAATATGCACATACATATATATCTTCTTTGTATTATCACTATGTACATGACCAAAACATCTCACAGTCCCGCACTAGTAGCCCTTAGTTTGTGCTATGTCAGTGTAGATGAAGATAGTTTTGTATATATCGTGTTATATCCGTATGTTATTTGTAAAGAGAAAGTGGAAGGAAATGGAACACATATTGGCACAAAACCTTTGCGAGGAGGTCTGCCAATGCAACCATCTCCTCGAACATGATAATCATCTTAATGTTTGAATAGTTAAGATGCAGTATTGTAATTCATAGATTCGTCTACGACTTTCATTTAGTGATTTTTATCTATTTCACTGATGGAAGACTTCTGGAGGGTTCTACACGGGTGTGAGTTAAAAACAGGTCATGTTCATTTAACATTTGCTCGAAAAGTTATGGAAAACTAATCTATTGTGCCTTATTAGGCCAATGTTCAACCTCTTTATTCAGCTTCAGACTTTTATCCCTGTTTCAATTCTCCCCCCCCACCCCTCCTCCCCTTTCAGTTTTAGAATGATTTATTTATTTGTTTGTTTAGAGTACTGTGGTTTATGGTTCAACTAGTGCATGCCCGTGCCTGAAGGCACGACGCAACACGTTTCGGTCATACGCTTGGCGATATGGGAGAGAGCGAGGTAAAGGGTTGTGCTGGTCCTGTAATGATTTGATCACATTGTTACCTTGGGGAAAGGGATGTGCTAGTCTGTAGTGGTGATCTGATCAAACAATACCATTCAAACAAAAGAGGAACAAAGTCCACAACAAATAAACTCCCAATTGGAATACTTTTTAAGATACATATGTTATCCTGGTAAAGCTTTTAAGAACTTTTAAATTCACTTTGTCGTGTCCCCAGCATGTCCCCTGGTAATAGATACCTCTTGTGGCGTGTCCAAACATGTCTCCACGTGGTCCCGACGTGTCGCATGTCCTTGCAATGTCGGACCACAAAGTCTATCCGAAGTCAACCAAAACAAAAATTAAGAGAGCTACACAAAAATTGGCATAAATAATTAATTCACTCCCCACTGTTTTCACTTTGTCAAACATGCATCTTAACAAACAGAAAGTGAGCATCTTTGAAAGACAAATAATAAAAGTTGTAGATCAAAAAAAATTAATATCCTCACCTCTGTCAAACATGCATCTTAACAAACACAAAGTGAGCATCTTTGAAAGACAAATAATAAAAGTTGTAGATCAAAAAAAATTAATATCCTCAAATTTGTGTTGGGGCCATTTAGAATTCAAAAAATCCAAACACCCTAGCTTGCAGCTTATACTATAAAGAGAAACTAACTTCTGATGTGTTGCCCTCAGTGGAATGACATTAATGATTCAAACTTCAGAATCACGATAGCTGCAAAAAATCAAAATAGAAAACTCATAAAATTAAAACGAAGAACCAACATGCCATAAAAAGTGAAGGAAAAGATGGATAGAAATCACCTAATTTCATTCAATAGTTTTTAAAAATGTCTCAAAAGTACCACACACAAAAAAAGAGTCTCTGAAGTACCAAGGAAAAAAGAATAACTATCAGTGGCTGGACATGAATTTTCTTTTCCCTTCCCTGTAGTGGTTATCTTTTTCTTTCCCTTATCCGCGATTGTTTCTTTTTGTTTTTCCATAGCCATTGCTTCAACCTTTAGTTCATCCTTTCCGACAATAAAGAGCAAAATCAATACCGAACTTTTAATGTATAAACCAAGAGCTTGTAGTATTACCTCACGCAAACGCATAATGTCCTGCGCATCGCGGATCACAACACCAGTATTTCTTTCTCGAAGAACTTGAACCTATATGTGCAAAGTCAATAGAAAGGAAAAAATTGTTGTAGATGTAAAAAAAGAATAACTGTAAGAGGTCATACCACTGGACATGAATTTTCTTTTCCTGTCCCTGCGGTGGTTAGCTTTTTCTTTCTCTTATCCACGACTGTTCGCTTTTGTTTTTCCTTAGCCATTGCTTCAGCCTTTCGTAAAAAAAAAAAATCTGTGTAAACCAAGAGGCCATGACATGAAGAATTGGCTACTCTGTTCTAAATGGCGGCCGCCTAGGCGCTTGAAGGTGTCCTGCCGCCACACTAATATCCCTTAGCGTTTGATTTGGCGCCCAGGGAGGTTTGGCGGTGTTTGGCAGCCGCCTAGGCGGGCGTGGCGGCCTTGGCAGGCTTGGCGGGCCTTGGCGGCTGCATCGGTGTCTTTAGAGGCCTTTAGCGGCCTAAAATATATATATATATATATATATATATATATATATATATATATATAATACAAGAGAGGTGAGCGAAGCCCTACTACTTATTGTCTTATTCAACTTATTTGGTAGTTGCTACTACTTAATTTCATTTGGGTTTGTACTTTGAAGTTTGAACTTGCATTATGGATACATGGAATATAGTTTGATTGGATAATGATTTGTTAAAAAAAAAAATCCGCCAAATTGCTTGGCGCGGAGCCGCCTAGGCAGCTTGGCGCTTGGAGGTGGGTCTCCGCCCTACTAGCGCCAAGCGCCAATTAGAACATTGATTGTCTATACACAGGCCATGACATAAATAACCCATATTCTACCAATCCTAATAATCGAGATCCAAAAACTAAATTGTAAAATTTGGAAGCGACAGCCGCCATCAGTTTTTGAAGTTCAAAACTGAACGAAAATCCAAGTTCAAAAACTTCATAGGCCATGTTTAGACAATCAGAGTTTGGAAATCAAACTCCCAAACAAAGGCCATGTATTAGCAATAGTAAATCAAATTTCCAAACAAAGGCAATTAAAAGGCATAGAACCAAACAAAGGTATATAACCAAACAAAGGCAATGAAAACTTCAAAAAACCGAACGACAGGCCACATTATTTTTTCCTCAGGAAAACCCTAGGATGAGGGGAGTCTTACTGGAGAGGGAGAACCAAATCGATTTCTTTGTGGGCGCTGTTTTTTTCTTCTTTGTGCGCCGAAGAGTGGGTTTTGCAGGGAGAAAAACGCTAGACAGGCGTGGGAAATAGGTTGGAATCTATGAAGCACCGACACCTCTAGAAGTCGAGGTATCGCAGTGTCAGACACGGGGACACGGCGGGGATGTCCATAATTTAATTTGAATTTTTCACAGGGACACCGCGGGGACACAGCTGGGGACATGGCGGGGACACCGATGGGGACACGGCAGGGGACAAACTGTAATTTTTTTTAAATTTTTGGGGACCAAACTGTAATTTTTGAAAAAATTGGGGGTCAAACTGTAATTTTTTTTAAATTTTGGGGCCAAATATTAATTTTTTTTAAAATTTCTGGGTGCTAAACTATAATTATTTATTTATATAAATAAATAAATATACACGTGGCGTGTCCCCTGCCGTGTCTGTGTCCCCATTTTTTTAGAATTCCATGCTCCGGTATCGGTTTCGGTGTCCGTGTCGGTGTCGGTGCATCATAGGTTGGAATCAATGATTCAATCCAATGGCCATAACTTAATTGAAAGTGTGATCCGACGGTTGGAGGGGTGCTCATGTTTGTATGGGTAGACAAAAGACCGCTCTGTTTTATAATATAGATGTTGGCCTAGGTATCATCTGAAAATGAAAAATAGGAAGAAATAGCAACATGGATCCACCACATATTCCCATACACATACCATGAATTGTGGACAAACTTTTACGGTTCCGATTGCTCCCCTTCTCCTCCTCTTCTTCTGCTGCTGCTTAATTATTCCTAATTGGTCTCTTTAATTAAACATTTACTCTCTGTCCCTTCCAGGATGCTGTGGCCAAGGATGTTGAGAACTCTAATACTATAATGGGGTCAACATCTGAATCACTTAACTCAGACAATCTTAATGGGTCCAATTCAGATCCGTCATATCAAAATGATAATGACGCTGATGATCCAGTTGATGAAGGCGAAGAAGTTTGTGATTTTGAAGATGATAATGATGATTATATGTATGAGGATGACGATGATGATTATCTGAGTATGCAAGCCCAATTTGATAACGTGGATCTGCCTCCTGGGGTAGAGGCATCGGTTTCTTGGTTGAACGATCCTGCTCCAAGTGCAAATACCCCAGCTTCTACTAGTACTTCGTCCCTGAGTGACGCTGCTGGTTCATCCTTCAAATTTTTTGATCCTACCTCTAGTAAGTATGAAACTGCTGCTGCAAGCAGTTCAATGGTTCTTGTGGAATCAAGTTCTGCTGGAAAAGAGCAAGAGGAAAAAGAAAGTGAAGTTATGATAAAGTTTCAAAGTTTTAAACAGTTTGACACTGTTGATGATTTTTTCGGATCATCACTTCAACGGTATGGGATTTTCAGGGCAGCAGGTAAGTATAGTAAATTTAACCTGCATCTTGTTTTACAGGTTTGTGTGTGAAGGAATTTTTTTTCTAATCTTTTTCTGCTCTTTTCCATGGTAGCCTCCCAAGACTTGGACAAAGAGAATTCAGGACGAGTGGAAAATCCTGGAGAAAGACTTACCTGGTGAGTGCTGACTGCATTTCATTTAGTTGTTTGGTAGGTGGGTTTGGTATATCCGGAAGTAGATTTGGTAACCCTGGCCGATCAAGCTTCTTTGTTCTGAATTGACTGCATATGTAGTTCACAATACAATGTCATCCTTCGCTTAATATCCAAAGAAGCATTCAGCTTATATGTTTATCCTCGTTTCGGATACCAATCTTTTCTTGACCTTTCTAGCTAATTTTGTAAACCGTCTATTGTACTGACTGATCATTTTTCATTCTCACAGATACTATTTATGTAAGAGTTTATGAAACACGGGTAGATCTTTTAAGAGCTGTAATTGTGGGACCAGCAGGAACCCCATACCATGACGGTCTGTTCGTCTTTGATGTTCTCTTCCCTCCTACCTATCCTGATATACCCCCGGTATGAGTTTGGTGCCAATATCCTTGTTTTGATAAGTATTTTATACCCCATTCTGAATCGTGGAGATGTCTTTGTTTGTCTCAGATGGTATATTACTATTCTGGTGGCCTTCGATTAAACCCAAATTTGTATGATTGTGGGAAAGTCTGCCTCAGCTTACTGAACACATGGAGTGGTGACAAGAATGAGATGTGGATGCCAAAGACATCAACCATGCTACAAGTCCTTGTCTCTATACAAGCTTTGATATTGGTTCCAAGGCCCTTTTTTAATGAGCCTGGGTACGAGGGTATGTATACTGGGGCGGAAGGAGAAACTAGATCAAAGGCATACAATGAGGATGTGTTTATTCTATCTTTGAAGACAATGATGTATACTCTGAGGAGACCCCCAAAGGTAGTATTACTGTTTTCATCAATGTTCCTTTGTTTTTACCTATCGTTTTCCTTGCCTAGATTTCTATTTCTTTGTTTATCACGATAGTTTGGACTCTTTTTTTCCTTTGTTGCTCACGATAGTGATGCATTGTTGATTACATATGTGGTCAAGGATGCTAATAGCAAAGCTAACTTGGCTTCTCGGTAACTGAACCTGAATAGGATGATTACTTGTGCTCACTAGGTTCAGGCTTAAAGTGGAGCTTTTTTATTATCATTGCAAGCTGAGAGATGCTAACGTTCTTTCCAATAAAAAATGGAGGTAGTCTGCAATCAACTCTCTTTAACCTCCATTCATTGGACAACGGAGATGATGGTCACGCACCTCATGTGTTTATTACCAGAAGGGGTGAAACGTATAGCACCATCTAATATTCCCCCTAAGCTGAAGCACAATTCCAGCATATGAGGTTTATGAATTACCCAGTGGGGTGGTTGAACCAAAATTTCGGTAGGCAACTCAGAGCTAGTTGCATTAGTTTTGAGTAATACGCAGTTGAGCTTGTCACTTACTGAAAATTGGTAGATCAGGGAGACCAAGAACAAGAGTGTGTGTTGGGTTTTTCGGTAGGAAAGCCATGAAAACATATATGATACACTACTATCAAAACTTTCAATAAATCTAACTAATATTGTTTGAATTGACTAGAATGAGCTCTCTTTGTAAATCACTGTTGTCTTCATACATCCATGTTTGGATTTCAGGGAGTTTTGATGAGTCCTTTCTTGTGTGTTGATTTACATGAGGGAGCTCATCGTATATAAGAGCTATAACTTGTTTCTCAATAAACCCTGTGCATGGAGGCTGTATCTGGATGAAGGATTTTAGGGACGGATTTGTGGAGCAAAAAGAAAAGTAACGAAAAACGATTGAATCTGGACCTTCAGATCCATAAACTTTTCCCGTTGCCTTGTTTTTTTTTTAAAGATTTTATAGCACAAAACCAACCATTACAGGTGCAAAGGGGCGTACCCCAGAAAAAAGAACCAAGAACAAACTCCCATTACAAAGCAAAACAATGCATAAGAAACAAAAGCAGCATTAACTCTTAGGGCTAAACACCAGGTTTCCAATAGCCCAGGAGGAACAAATAAGCCTATTAGTATCAGATTTCCTAACCGCTCTCCAAGAAAAAGAACCAACAACAAACTCCCATTACAAAGCAAAATAAAGCATAAGAAACAAAAAGCAGAATTAACTCCTAGAGCTAAACACCTGGTTTCCGATAGCCCAGGAGGAACAAATAAGCCTATTAGTATCAGATTTCCTAACCACTCTCCAAGAAGTAAGCAAGGATCTGACATCATTCTCAATCCTGGCCACCAACTGATGTTCAGAGGAGCTAGTCCCTTGGAAGATCCTAGCATTCCTCTCTCTCCAGGTATGATAAAGACAATTAAAAAAGCAAGTGTTGAAGAGAGATACCACCTCTATGGACACCAGCCCATTTCACCTCCTCTGATAGATCAAGAACCTGCCTAGGAATCCCATTCTTCACCAGAAAATACAACCAAGTAAAAGAAGAGAAGGGGCAGCCAAAGAATAAGTGCAAATGAGACTCAAGCCCATTACAACACAGAGAAGAATAGGGATCATAAGTAATCCCCCACTGGCATAATCTGTCCCTAGTTTGAAGTCGGCCCAGAATAATCATCCATTGAATGACAGACCACCTAGGAACATGATGCTTGATACCATTCAACTTTAGGATCAGAAGCTCGAAGATTACTCCAAGCAGATTGCACTGAGTAAATCTTATTAACATTCAAAACCCAAGAAACAGAATCATCTTGCTGAATATTAGGAAGAAAGCTCCCAGCAGTATGAGCAATAATGTCCCTTACCACTGGATGTCTGGCCCTATTCCACCTCCAACCATTAGGACCAATTATAGAAGCTACTTTGGCATTAAGAGATCTGCCCAAGTTAAACAAAACTCGTATCCCCATATTTGAGAATTAGAGGACCAAGGGGGTGCCAGTTATCAATCCATAAGAATGTGTTAGCCCCATTTCCAATCTCGTACTTGATCCATTGCTGCACCAAGGGTCTAAGAGTAATCTGCCTTGTTGTGTCTCGTTATGCATGCATGTGGATTTGATCATATGCTGTTAACTGGGAGTTTCACTTTGAGGCCAGTTGTTTCTTGCATGGATCTCGCATAATAATTTTTTTTGTTCAGTATGATTGTTCAGCGTAATTATACTATATTGTTAAGTTGTAATCATGGAAATTTCTGAATGGAAAGTGTCTGAAACCCTAGGTGAATTGTAGTGTTTCCCACGTCTTTGCAATAACTGGTTGAATCCACAACCTTTGCCAATCTTGTAAGTTGATTCGAGTGGCCAAATTTGACCTCAGAGTACTTGTCTCTCCATTTATTGCTCACTTTGTTCTTTCTGGAGATGCTCTCTCAGTCTCTTGGTGTTGAGTTTGTTATATTAGGTTAATCTTTTTTTATGTGCAGTATTTTGAGGACTTTGTTGCTGGTCATTTTCGTGTTCGTGCACATGACGTTCTGTCTGCATGTAAAGCTTACATGGAGGGTGCTGAAGTAGGATCTTTCGACAAAGGAGTCCCCCATTCTAATACTGCAGTAACAAACAGACCTGATTTCAAGGCAGCAGTAGCTAGAATGATGAATGGTCTAGTCAATAACTTCATGAAAAATGGGTCGGAGGACTGCGAACAGTTCCGGATCCAATCCTGATTTCTGTCGAGACTGAAGTTGCGGCAAATTTGCGGCAGTTTAGGCCTTTTAACTGCCTTTTCATGCTTATATATATGGGTTTTCAATGACAGTGCACAGATACCAGTACAGAGGATTGATTATCTTTTGGAACCCAAATTGGTGTATGTAAGGTGGGATAGTTTTAGTTACAATGCATCACATCTCTAATTGAAAATTAATCTACCTTTCTTGTTCATGCCCTCTAATGCCATCTTTCCCTTTGAGTGAATGCCTGTTATATCGATTTTTTTCTTAGCTTTTGTAAGTTTTTGATGAATTTGTTTGGATGAAGACTGATATTGTTGCCCTAAGATTTAATGTACTTTAGCAACGTCTTTTAGTGACAGACCTTGACTTGAAATTAGTTGAGATGCGCGTATGTTGGTATTGTCACTATGTTATAAAAAAAGACTGACAAATGAATACCTGGAAGTGACTTGTTGCGTCTGTTCCGTTTAGCTGCTACTGTAATTCTCGCACTTATGTTTTTATAGGTAACTTCAGTCATTATTTTGGGGGATTGCAGCCTTGAGCCTCTGAGCGTTCCCTTGGGGCATTTTAGAATTAAAGTGTCCAGATGAGTGTGTCAATAATATATAGGGGAGCGGATGGGTGTCGTGCACTCCTCCCGTAATGTGGTGTCGTGCAGGCATTGCGGGCCACTGATGTGAGTTGCGCAGTTCATTTGGTAGAACTCGTTGAGATATGCTTTGATGCCTTCTCCACCCTTGGTACTTGTTAGATTCGCAGTGCTAACAGGGATTGCCACCTCATAGTTGCTCTCTCTCTCCCCCTGTGTGTGTGTGTGTGTAGGTGTGCATGTAACTATTGATGATTGTACCCAAACGTTTAAGGGACGAATCATATATGCGTATAGTCGCAAATAGAGCAGCAACTTGAGATTAGTATAACATATATGGATTAGCAACTAGCAGAGGTTGATAAGAGAACAGAATCTAACTTTTTTTGGGTCGGATAAGAGAATCTAAAGTGAACTGAAAGATAACACATTATATTAAAATATGAGAAGTATAAAGTCCCACAGTTCACAGACGCAGAACATATCAAGACAGGTATCTGCATAGATACCCATTATCATATCATATATAGCTTTAAGCATTTTATTATATCTAGGTTCTGAGCATATTTTATACTGCATGACTGGCTCAAAACCAACTAGTAGCTAAGCTGGAAGTTCTCGAAGGACTTGAGAAATCCAAGGGCGGCATCCCTTGCCTTCTCCGGCGGTGGTGTGGTGGCTGTGAGCGGCTCAAACTCCACTTTCCATTCAGCTTTACATTTCTCCCTTTCTTTTCCCTCAACTGGAATAAATGAGAAAGTGACCCTGTATGGATCATACATCTCTTTCAGGTCACCTCTGATGACACTGTATGTCACGCGACGCCCCGTCTCTACTTTCTCAATCTTTTGGGTTGATTCTTTGACATAGTCACTTACGGCTGCATAAAAGCAGAGTATGTCAGGAGGGTTTCAGAAAATAACCTTGGAAACTACTAATTCATTAGGCTGGTAGGTTCAGAGATGGAGTGTTGTTCCAATCAAGTGCTCCATGCAGTTTCAGAAGCTAGAAGGTGAAAACATGCGCAGTTTCTCTAAGCCTGAGTGGCAAAACTTTGGTATTGGATACTGGGTAGGTTGTGTATTGTATTCGTTTTCTTCCTCTGATTTCTTTTTCATTTCTGTTTTCCAAAAGCCAAAACCATAGAGAAGTTTTAAAATTCCGTCGTCCCAATTTATGAGGTAAATCAGGATTTGGAAAACACTTTCTGTTGTTTCCAACAGACCCTTTGCTTTCAAAAAAAATGGAAAACCTAAAATCCCTAGCCGCGGGTCCTAGAAATTAGAAAACAGTTCCATCCAGTGGCGGGGTATATATTTTGCGTGTGCTGTGCTCTGTGCTCTGTGTGTGTGTGTGTGTGTGTGAGAGAGAGAGAGAGTTTAACCCGGGCCAAGCTTGAAAAGCCTGACACTTTCTGGGCTGCCATCTCCCTGAAGGTACTCGGCAGCAGCCAGCATTTCTGGGTTTATTTTGCTGATTATCCCATCGTCCATATACATCTCCCATGCTTTCTCTGCAGGAATGTTCAGCACAACTTCACCTTTCATGCTCCTCATCTCTCTCTCTCTCTCTCAAGTTTTTTTGTGTGGGTATGGTTAGGCAATTTGTTTTCTCAAAATGAAAGACTATATATGGAGGCCTGTCAGATTATCCATGGGGGAGGCTTACTTACAAAAATGTACATGCAATAAATGCCTCAAACAGAAAATGAAAAGAACAAATACAAAGGGACAAAGTGAAACAAAACAAAGAAGCTTGTGGGTGGGGATCTCCCTATACGGTGCCGAAGATAAACCTCAAACGTCAGCTAAAACATATCCACCTCCCTTGTTTAACAGATGCAAAACTCTTCTCAAAACAGGCAATAATGGGCTTAATTGACGTAATAAATAGAATAAGACAAGAATCCAGAGTTCGTTCACCACAGAGAGGTATTCTTATGAATCTTACCCACATTCGATTGCAACTGCTTAAAGATTATACAAATTTGACAACCCAAAATGTAACGGCAATACTAGCACTCAAATGCAACAGAAAGGAAAAACACTGGTTTAGACAGAAGGAGAAAAAAACAAGGAAAAAAAAAAATGGAACAAAAGTATGTGGGGATAAGATGGAGAGAGAAATGGTACAGAACCGTTCGTTTCATTGAATCTGTACGCAAAAAGACAACTTAGATGATGAATCATAACACCCTGGTATGCCAAAAGCCAAGATGGATGATGATTCAAGCTTCAGACACACTCAAGAGACTCCGCGAGTGCCATCCAAAAAGAGTTTTTGAATTCACACGGCAATATAGGAACACAAAGTTGGCGAACGTACTTTCTCAATCCATCTTGCTTCTCTACTTCATGAACGCCTGTTGAGAAATTCAAATAGGAATCAGTAACAGGATTCGGTGCGCATCTGAACAGTTCCAACTTAAAAGACCATATGGCCATTCACAAGCAATTGTGAATGGCCATATGGAGGAAACTTAATTCACCAGCAATTGTAACAAGCATTTTATCAAGGCATCTCTTCAGCCTTTTTCTGTTTAATGGGCCTACGGCAGTTCAGCAGCAATTGTCCCAGGGAAGAAATTGTACTTTACAAGGATCTGGAAGTGGAAGCAGCTACAAACTATAACAAATGAACATCAAACTTGGCAGAAATTTCCTTTGTGTAGGTGTCTACTTTAGACTGTTACGGTAGATCTTTCTTGCAGAATGTAGTTTATAGTTTTTACTCAGATGGCAGACAATAGGGTATATAAAGGGTTGACGGAAAGTGATCATAAATAAAACACTAGCACAACTAGAACTGGCAAACGATTCTGGCATTCATCTAATTGGTCAATCAACCAAATGAATATTTAGACTTTTGACTTCAAATAATTGGTGAATCAACCAGATGAATATTTAGACTTTTGACTTCAAATAAAGATCGATTTGACTAACTAAGCCTTGATCAGGGCTAATGTAGTTTTATATACTGCCCCCGTGTGTAAATATGATGCAGCATGAGGCACAGATTCTTATCGTCGTCATCCAAACCCCGGCAAGGCTTTTGAGTGGAAGAAGATATTTTCTTAAACGAATCCCAGATATTACCTGTATGGAGATGCATAAATTTATGGAACAGCTCTCTCCGTTTCATTCAGCTCAGAGCTTAACATATGGTGGAGGAGAGCATCAACTCTCTCACTACTTGATTTTGTCCTGCAGCATGCACAATTCCATCAACAATGATTACTTTTAAGCGAAACCAAGTCTATGCTACAAAAATGGAAACTTCTGCAACACTTACCCAATATAACGTCGCCTTGACTTTCCTCCCCCTTCCTGCATCGAGAATGCAGTGATATTAGTTACCTTTCCTAATTTAGGCAGAACTCCACATCTGGGTAATTACCATATGTATAATTCGTATGCCAGATGGTTCGGCTTGCAATATGTTTTAAACAAACCTACCATTATACATATGAGTACCAAAAGCAAAGCAAACAATTGGTTTGAGAACCAAAATGCATGGTCTCATCCCACAAATTCAGGTTGGCACCAGAAAATAGTGATCATTGCTAATAACACAAAGCCTGCTGCATTACTGTTTGCGTCAATGGGAAAGCAAAATCATTGTGATGTGATAATCCAGAAAAATCTAGCAAATACAGGACCACTCATTGCATCTTCTTTCAGTGTTTACAACAAAAATTGGCTGATAGATGAGGGAAGATGCCTAGTACTGAAGATTTGAGACAGTTCCTATTGACAGTGTATGGAAAATCTCTTAATTACAAGTCTGCACAATGAACTCCTAATAACCACAAATCAGTCCAAGGGAACAGCGACAGTTTTCCTTTCACACTTGACCGCAGGTTATGGAATTACCAATTCGAGAGCAGGTGCGAAACAGCTATATTTTCAACTATTATGGCCTTCAAAATTTTCTGATGGAAGCAATAGATTTCACAAATACCATTGGGTCAAATCAAGGAGGGATAAGTAAAACACAGACTGGATGACATTTCATTTCCATGATTTCTTGTACAAAAGGCCAGAAACTTCGATTTCCACTTCTGACCTTATGACATGTTCGTTGTTAATCAATGCGTTTCTTTTCATTTTCTTTTGCTTTCTCTTATCTAATTTTAGGTCGCTATAGGAAGTACTAACCTGCTCTGGGTCTTCACATTTCTCTGAAGTTTCAAGCTCCATTTCGGCAAAGAAAGCCTCTAACACAAATGCTACAACCTGAAATTCCATTAAAATATTTGTTGTCATTATCCTTTGGAAATTGACAACCAAAGAATTCACAGATATAGCATGCAAACACAAAATAGTTGAATAGCAACGACATGGACATGCATCAAAGGTCTGTCATAACTGAACAGGTACCCTAAATCAAATGCTAGGTCCTCCATCAGAAGAAGTCTCCCATCTGAACTGAAAGGTCTTTAAAATTCAAATTAAATCATTCTGAGGCAGTAATTTGACATGGGAAAACTCAATCTTTTTACCTGGAATTGAAGTTCTGCTTACATGATTTGAATATGGAAGAAAAGCAAAGCTAACTATTTTAAAACCTATCATAGCTAAATATATTTTACTACTTCGCATTCCTTATGAAATTACTGGATCAAGTAAATGTATAGCCCTGGACAGAACAGAACGGTGGAAAGGATAATGTAGCTGACCCAAGTTGACTGGGAACAAGGCTTGGTTTGGTTTGGTCTACTTTGTGTGCTAACTTTATGGATGAAAAAATTATTTGTATATATGTTCGCAGTTCACACCATTGGAGATATATGGCTATCCTGGTTAAGCTTAAAGACAACCAAAGGGTTGAGCATTATCACTTTTTCAGTTTGATTTTTCTCAACTTATTCCTCAACTCTATGCATCTTATAATCCTCTTTACTTCTGTCATTTCTTTAACTCCAAAGCTTGTGTCCATGTCTTAATGGATTCCTAATAGTATGGCCTCAAAATATAGATTTCTAAGTATCTGGCTTTAGAAGAACTATATTTGTGCAGACACCTAAAGCTCACGAAAAAGGATCAACCGATCATATGCGTAAGAAGCACAGTCTGAAGCTTACCAAGCTCAGAAGCAGCAGCACCGCTATTAGATAGAAACTAATGAAGTACACATATGTCCAAGAAGTTCCAGTCAAGTCTTTGTAACTCTGAAAAGTAATACAAGAGTAGTATCAGTGATTCCAAACTAACAGAAGGCTTTATTAACCAATGCTATATTTACGGCAGCACATCAGCAAGGGAAAAAGATGATCCAACAAAAAGAAAAGGCCTTAAAAATCATAGAAACGGAACCAGATACAAATGCTCTTTGGTTGTTGCTTCCTGTTCCAGACAAATCTTGAGAAACTGCCAACAAGACGTCACAGTCTTCGTGTGGCTGAACTTCTATAGCACATAAAAATCTAATGCAATTCAACCATTGTTTCTGCCCCATAACCTAGGAAAAGCATGCCTAACTTCCAACCCTCACTACCCAGGTGATGCAACACACATCCTGCTCCACAGATAAACTCTACAAAAAGTCTGGTCTTGAGTTAAAGCAACGCATCTTCTACCTTATATCCTGTCTTTCACAAGCAGTAATCCCCGCCTCAGTTCCCAGTTTATGTTTCTAGTCCTTCATTCACTCCTCAAAGAACAGCTAGATTTTCCAAGAAGGCAACCATCTCCGGATTATCTATTCTGTCTTTTGATCTTCATCATTGTTCGCTCTTCTTATGCATGATAAATTCCATATCCAAGAAAGCAAGGCAAATCTTGTCACTGACACAATGTAAATCCCCACCAACTAAGCTGCATTAGTAGTCATATACCTCAACACAATTCAGACAAGCCTTTTCGACCAACTACATCGATGACTATAGTATTTTTCTGTCTTTGATTCATCTGAGGCTGTATTCTTCAGCAATGTAAATTTACAGATTAAGTTGACCATGAGTGACAAGGGTAATTCCCTCTCAGCTCAAATTTGTTTTATTATTATTATTATATTCGTTGTGGGGGGGGGGGGGGGGGGGGGGGATGGAACCCCCTACCTACTTTGTGCCTACTATGTCTGCCAAAATCTATGGTTGCTAATGAAGATCTGGGATACAAAGAAGAGACCAAAAATGGCCTTTTTATCACTAGTTAACTAGGTAAAAAATTGTCATGGACAGCGGATGTAAACAGCTAAGAAATGTTGGTGCATTCTCCAGTCATAGGGACATTGGGTAAATGAAGAGAAAAAAATAGGCCATCGTCATGACATAGTAATCGTACCTGCATCCATACTTGCCAATCATTCATCACTAGTAAGTTGAATAGTGTTACCATCCCATTTGGGTAGTCATTGAAATTGAAAAGTAGGTAGCTATTTTGTCAAGAAAACTGAGCCACAAAGTTGAAAATTCACTCAGAGAAAGCACTTTAGCAAGTGAACTGAATACAGATACACACAGTGCCAGCTCATGTAGATAAAGTATTTGATTACATACCAAGCTGTTAATTTGTTAACATTCTATAAAATATATGTCAAGCTGAAATACTCCAAATGTTTATATCAAATACTCACTTTGTACCATATTCTTGGTCCCTTTCACGACTTTTTAAGGAGACATATAATAGTTGTATTCCAATTCAGATTGGAAGCCATTATTTGCCCCTTAATTCTTGTTTTCGAATAATTTAAAGCCATTTGTAACAGATAATTTTGGAAAATAGGAATTCTATTCCTTGGGACATCCCAAAATGGAAATCCAAAAAATAGGGACGGAGCAAATATTACATAAGAGACAACTACTGATCAAAAATATAATAATCTTTCTGAATGGCATAGGATACTCATTCTCATAAAGGTCTGTTCCGTCAAGTTTAGGGTTCCCTGCATGGACTATACCACCAAATATCTGCACAGAAAATAAGGGAGAAAAGCTAGAGTTTAATGCGCTGTACCAATTCTGGTAAAGTGAAAGGGAAAAATCCTCATCAATGTCTAGAGTACATAGATTAACGTTATCAGTCTGGAAACACCACCAGTCAATCAGATGGAAGGATAATTGGAAATGTAGCGAAAACTTAGGACATGACAAGATATTAAAACTAGGAGAATAAGAATGACCTCTATTTTTAATTTTTAACTTGAACGATGCCAAAAAACCATGAGAATTAGATATAGGCAGAGGCCCCAGACAACAATACCGACGAAGGTGCAGACAACTTACCTGTACACCAAGAGAGCAATAGATGCACATGACGCAAAATATGGTCCCCAAGTATGGCATTAAACTTGGTATGAGAGACAAGAATGTGGCTAAGAAGGCACGGTAACGTTGGACATGCATCAAGAGCCTAAAAAATCGTAACATTCTTGCAAGTATAAGATAACGGATCCTGCAAACCGTAGAGAAGGAATTACATATGCATTATAACATTGACAAAGTGATTAAGAGATTAATCGCTCTAGGAAGTAACATCTAGTGCCAAAGAAGCTGCTAGAAATCAGAAGAAATCAAGGAAAACAACTTAATGAAATGCCATGAGTCTATTTACACCATATATGTCGGGGTTTTCTATGATGCTCATGCAAGCATCTCATGACTCATTTATTTACCCATTTCTTCATCCTATTATTCATTCTGGCGGTTTGTTTCAAGATTCATCAAGTTTATGTAACATATCAATTGCAGACAACGGGCTATATGCTTCTGGACATACATGTTAACGGGCTACATCTATATCATGTATACACTTGTGCGTAGTAACTAGTAAGTATATTGGTTATATTCACATTACACAAGCAGAACTTCAAGATGGATATTGTCTCTCAATTCATGAAGCCTCTCCTCCGGGATTGAGCCTCTTAACAAGTACTCCCTCCGTTCCTATTTGATAGTCCACCTTTCCTTTTTTGGGTGTTCCAAAATGAAGGTCCAATTTGACAAGTCAACACAAAAAAGGGTCCAACTTTTCCTTTTTACCCCTTTTTCAAAAAGAACAGAAATGTGCGCATGCGCGCGTGTGTGTGTGTGTGAGAGAGAGAGAGAGAGAGAGAGTTGATTTTGAATTCTTGAACTGGACTTTATCCTGCCAACTTTGCCACCTAATTTATTGTACAAAAGCCATCCAAAAATGAGGGGCAAAATCTGTGCATGTAATAATTACACTCCCTTAAAATGTTGGAATCCTGGAGTGGGACTAACAAATCGGAACAGAGGGAGTATCAATTTAAATCTCTAATCTACTTTGGATGGCTTCTTTGCCGGGCATAATGGTCCCTTTGATATGTCTGGGTTTTCTAATAGGGTTTTTGGCCATTCTTTTGGTGAGCGTGGTAATATATCTTATTTTGTCGTCTATTTCATTGAAGTTGGTGGTTGTTGGTTGGTAATTGAAGTTGGTTGTTATTGGTCGTTGAAGTTGGTAGTTGAAATTGGTTTCGTTGGTTGTTGAAATCGTTCGTTGGTCGTTGAATTCGTTCGTTGATTCGTTAGTCGTTGAAATCGTTCGATGGTCGTTGAATTCGTTCGTTGATTCGTTAGTCGTTGAAATCGTTCGTTGGTCGTTGAATTCGTTCGTTGATTCGTTGGTCGTTGAAATCGTTCATTGGTCGTTGGTCGTTGAATTAGTTGGTCGTTAAAATTGTTTTTGGTCGTTGAATTCGTTTGTTGATTCATTGGTCGTTGAAATCGTTCGTTGGTTGTTGGTCGTTAAAATCGTTGAAGTTGAAGTTGGTTGGTCGTTGAAATCGTTGAAGTTGAAGTTGGTTGGTCGTTGAAGTTGTTTCGTTGGTTGAAGTCGTTCATTGATCATTGCTATTGAAAGTTGGTCATTGCTATTGAAAGTTGTTCCGTTGTTTTAACAAGTTGATTGTTTTTCGTTATTGCTGTTAGTAGTTGAGATAATTGTTTCGTTGGTTGATATGTAACAAGCTGGAGAGTCTCCAGCTTGAGGGGGACTGTTAGAATATAGTATTAGTAGCAGTCTCACATTGCTTAGTTTACTTATTTAATATGTGAGTCATCTATATAAATAAGATTGTTATGTGCTAGGGTTATTAACACCCTAATCACTTTTCCTTCCTAAACAACAGGTACTTGGTAGTTATCATCAGAGAGGAGAGGGTATATATTCACTATTCTCAGTGACAAACTTGATTTTTTTTTTTTTTTTTTGCATCTATCACTTCCTCCAGAAAAAAAGATTCTGGGTGTTGATTGTCATAACTGTAAAGGAACTGAACTGGTATCAAAAACGTTGTTAGAAGTAAGCTTTGTCAGATGTGCTAGTTCAAGTTTTACACTATGGTATTTAATGCAGATAGAAGCCTATGATATCATATCCACGTCCAATTCACTTTGTGGGGATGTATATCGTGCAGTACTACTACTGGCTTTATGTCTTTAATCTAGAAATGATAATTCTCAAAAAGAAAATACCCATGTTCTATAAGTAAGCTTCAACCAGGTTTCTGTTTCCCTATTCCCCCCTAAATTTTTACATTTAAGATCCCGCTTATTTGTTCCACCTCATTTCTCTGTTGGATTCTTTAGATAGGTTCAATGCAAAAATATCACTTTGCATTCGGCAACCTATGTTATTATATTGTGATTTGTAAAGAACTGAAAGCTGGAAGATTTAGAGACATTAGACGATCCAAAGCAATGAAACCAAAATAGCAGCATGATTGGTGTATGCATAAGAGGTTGAATCTTACACGATGTTAAACAAGAGAAAGAGAAAGAGAAACCATCTAAGGAACTTTCAGAAAGCAGAGACAAATGTAATCATCCACAAGATTTATCATATGCACAGAATCCAACGTTTGTATGTCCTTACCATTCCCCGTTCGAAAGAAAAGAGGAATCATCAGGGGACAAGAAAGTTGCTGTTTCGCCGATAACTGAAAGATCATAGATTATACCATTAACAAAGATTTCCAACCAACAAAAAATAGAAAATACAGTTAAAATGCAAAAGGAAATACTACAGAGCACTTGAAACAAGGGCCAGTAAATGCTACACTGAAAATTCAAGCCATTGCATATAGTAAGTTAACAAGAAATTCAAAAAGCAATTATCAAGTAATAGTTCTTTAAGTGCACAAAATAAATGCTTGTTATGCCCAAAATAGTTCCCCTTTGTTTTTCTTCTTTTTGAGGAACCAACATTTTTTCCTCTAATGCACAGAGAATAAGGGTGCTCTTTCCCAACATTATTATGTGGTAAAAGGTGGCTTCTGCAACATTCCATTTAGATGGTTACGCGTGTAAAGAACCTTAAGCATGTGACCAAACTTTGTTGGTATTTGTGTTCTGACCAGCAGATTACCTTAATAAACCTTGTATTTGCAGAAATGTTTTAAATATCATAAGAGTCAAAACCTGAAACTTTGTGGAAATGGGAACACCTACATAGCCATATCTTATTTATTGTACTTGCAGTTACTTGCATCCATATCGAGGGAATTAAGGAGAGTGTTACCCATAGACTACGAACTGGATAAGTGAAATGGAGAAGTACTGCAGGAGCAGTATGTTACTACAGAACTCCTAGAAAGTAGTAAGTTAAAATGTAAGTCCTGTTAGACAGCTATAATGCCACCTACGCTGTACAGGATAAGTCTATCAACAAAGAAAGAACATGTTCAAGAATGAGGATCATCGGATTGATCATATAAGATGGATGGACGTGCTTTGAAAATATATAACAAGTAATGAACACAGCAGTGGTAGCCCAACTTCAGTTCCATAGGCTAACAGCAAAAAGGTTATCCAAGAGGGCATATGATGATATCATTCCCGCAAAACTAGCTGCTGCAGCGCTATTTTCCATATTAATAACTTAAATGCACAAGTTTCAGATGTATATTTATCTTTCTCATACAGAACAAGTCATAGACAGGCATATAAAACAGATATTTCTAACGGGATTAAATATCTGCTGGCACTTACCTATGACCCACGTAATAAAGAAATCAAAACGGTTTTGACCATCCCTCCAATAGTTCTCAAACCCATATGCATAGATTTTTAGTGCCATTTCCACAACATATAACCACCCTGAAGAACAAAATGCAACTCATCAACTATTAATACATACAATAAAACAATTAGGCATACAATAAGCAAAATTTACAATAAGGTAACAAATACACACCAATCAAAAATACAACCTTAAATGCATAACACAAATATTTTCCAAATATAGTTTATGGAAAGCAAGTCATTATTTCGGCATAGATGGTAAGACTCCAAATTATTTGACCCTGAGATGGGAGGAATGACTAATGAGGAGCTGATTAGGACCCATATAACAAGTCTTCATTTAGATTGCCAATAATTTGCAACCAGGAAGGATTATGATATATGCCAAATGGCAATGAAGTCACAAGACTCCTGAGATTTTTAAACACCTGTTTCGTCGACTTACAAATCATCATCAAATTGGTAAATTGCAATTTGAACTTTAATAATCAAAACTTGATTTCTATCCAACAAAAAAAAGAAAAAAATTACTTAAGTGAAGAATCAATATCAACGCCCATAAAACTTGGTAAATCTTGTTTATGCTTACTAAAGCACGTCCGTAAAACTAATGCATTTACAAATGTTCTCCAACCATTTCTATTTTCTGGTAAAAGATGCTCCAACCATTTTGATAGGAGATTCATTTTGAAATTAAAAACTTCCGACTACAGTCCTATAAATGTTGATGTTTAGAAACCAATAGCTTCAAAAAGCACTTTTTTTGTTTGTGGAAACGAGAGAGAGAGAGAGAGAGAGAGAGAGAGAGAGAGAGTTATGCATAAAGGGGGTCTCACATGGCCAGGTACCATAAAAGGGAAGAATAAACTATTTAAAAACAACTGAGAGAGAATGTTGTGCATGACAAAAATAAATCACTGGTTAATGCCTTGGAAGGTCAGAAGCGACTAAAGCCCTTACCAAAGACAAACTCCACTTTTTGCCAAACTTGTTGAGCAGAATTGTTCTCTATATCAAGCTGCACCACAATCAGAGCACAACATCAGCATACTTCACAATAAAGATTTTTAAACACTTCAAGATACAGCGATCTGTCTTGTCCAACGAACTCTGAACTTACACTTTCATTTGGTTTCATTTTGGATGCTTCAGCATCTTAAGTTACATATTTTAGCTTAATTTGGTCCATAAGAGCTGAACGAAAAACAAGCTTAGAATAGAATAATCAGGCTATGAGATTGAACCAATAATAATTGAGAATGGCTATAGAAGAATGGGCAAAGATTGAATCACTTGACTGTTCCAAATTCGCTTTGCCTACGAACAAGGAAGCTATAAGTAATGCAGATCAAGTAAGTCAGCAATATTCATTACAATATTATTATACGATATGGGTTCACTATGAATCTTTGGGTACTTATTACTCCCTCCATCCCACTTTATTGTGCCCGTTTCCTTTTTTCGATGCCTCAAAAAATTGTCTATATCTCTTAATTTATAATATTTTATATATTCAATATGGATCTTGTTTGATAGATCTCAATTAATTCTTTTAAACAAAGTTTTTGAAATCATAAAAAATATTATAGATTGTGAGATATAGACATTTTTTTTGAGGTGCCAAAAAGGAAACATGCACAACAAAGTGGGACGGAGGGAGTATGAGATATAGGGCACTATCGAATAGCAATAACTATAAAAAATAAAAATAAAAAGAAATTCTTTCTATATATTCGAACCATTGTTGCTCATCTTTCCCTTTATCGAGAAATTGAAAGGGTTTTGTTGGACCTGTTCAGATAGTACCTAATTAGATGGTTACCTAAGATTCTATGAGACCTGTTGGAATTCGGATCTCTCTGGTTCAACTAGGATCATTTTGGATGCTTTACCAATCTTAAGTTACATATTTAGCTTAATTTGGTTAGGCTAGGCCTTTGGAATGTGGCGATTCTAGTTCAGGGGGTATGTCGTGGGTTTTCCCTGCGATGGTGGTGGAGCTTATTCAAGAATGGTATGGGACTAGAGTAGTTAGACGACGGCAGAAGCTCTAGATTTGATCCCCCTACACTGGATCAAATCTTCGACATGTTAGAAACTTCGGAATTTAGAGTGGTGTAAAGGTCTTTCAATTTTTTGGCCATTTCTTTTTGTTCCTCGCTCTCCTTTGTAAATGGGTAGCATCCCCTTGATGCCTTTTCAATAAGATTTATTACTTATAAAACAAAAAAAAAAAGGCAAGACCTTGGGTAGCCCTGGTTATTGGATGGTCATAGCCACTGACTCCTAGATCATAGAGAAGCCATGAGAAAAAGACGAACTTAGAAAAACAAAGGATGTCTGTGCCAAATGTTCAGGAAGAGCAAAACCCTAGATGGAGAGAACTGGAAGAAACCAGAAGACCCAATGCACTCGAAGGGAATCAAAAGACTTCAATTAAAAGATCAAATGTAGACATGGCCTTCTATTGAAAACCCAAAACTAGAATGCAGAAAACAAGCAAATAAAAATAACTGTTATGGGAGGATGGTTCTCTCTCTCTCAAATTCATGTTATCCTAGTTTTCAAGAGTAATGGATACAGCAATGTAAACACATCACAAAAATGACAAATGTTTAGGACAATAATTGGTCAACACAACCAACAAAAACTTATCACCTCCTATGAACAATCCAATTACAAGTGAACAACAGGAATAGACTAATAGTGCCATTTCTTTAATTTATATTACACTTTTCGTTTTGGAGTATTATATCATAACATGTTCAACTGGATTTGCGGTTCGAGTTATCAAGAGAATGATTGGATATGCATGGGCTTAAGAATCGGAAGATAGGAAGGCCACATGTAATACTAAAATTATGGAAAGGAATTTGTTTCGATGATGTGTGCAGGCGAGGTAGGCAGTGGAGGATATAAAGAAATAACTTGTCCGTGCTTGTAGAAAGCAACAGGGAAGAAAACAACAAAAGAATACGCAAAGTAGAGAGAGAGAGAGAGAGAGAGAGAGAGAGAGAGAGAGAAAGTACAAGTCTCCTTGTATACATGAGGGGCAATGAAAAGTTTGGGAAGGAAAGGGCAGAGAGTATAAAAGCGTTAACCTAGGAAATGGTGATGCTACTTTTATTGTTCAACGGTGGATAACACGTGGTTGAGACGGAACTTCAGTGTGTTGTTTATGGTAGTGAAGACGGTTTCGGTCTTGATTGAAGGTAACCAGGTCGTGACATCTCAGCTTACCAATACATGAACATGATAAAAATGGCACAAAAAAAGAGCAAATGTAACTATACGAATGTACTTAACACACGAGTGAATTGGCAAACAAGTGAAGAGGTCAAATATTTAAACAAAATTAAATTAAACTTCTGATAACTGTATAACTCAAAGATTTCCTGCACTATAACGTTGAAACATACCGTTGTTTCGATAATAACAGCAACTAGATTCAAGATGAGAATGAAGGCCACTACGTATCCAAACATGGGGCCTTGAACAAAAGCCTTCAGCTTTTCAGACAAGCACGAATGGTAGAATGCTGGAAATTTTTCAAAGCAAGACGGCTACATACATGAAACAAAACGTTAAAGATGCAAGGTAGAAGCTTTTGTCTTTTCAAATAACTACAGCAGATCAAGATGAATGCAACTTACAGAATCTTCTTTCTGAAATTGCATTGCGATGGCGTGGCAAAGGTCAGCAAATTCATCCATATTAATCTGCAGACAAAATAAAAGTAGTGACCACAAAATAATTGCAAAAGCAAATACAGAAGTTAAGCAATCAAAACCAATATTAGTCAAATGGTTATAACTTATAAGCACTCCTTTATTCTAGCAGCAGAATGAATTTACAAATTCCTGTAATCCAAGTAAATGAGAGGTCAACAATTTAAAGGTACAGAAAACTTCTAAGCACAAAGATCAAAAGAAACAACATGCAAGCTTATTACGAGAAAATTTGCACAAGCCATACAACCACTGCACAAAGAAGAAGTATTTTCTGGTCAAACAAGAAAATGTACTACTTCAAGACCCCAAAAACATACATCGGAACTCCTACAAACTCCATTACCCTTTCCTTTCTTACTGGTCCAAATGAGGGCAAGTATTACTATGACCATCCAAATACTGAAAACCTAATATTCTCTCTAATTCCTGAAAGTGAAAAACTCTTCCTCTCTGTGCTCAGTGCTAGATCAAGTCAAAGGGGAAAACAAGATTTCAGTAGCAATTATTTTGGCAGGGTAGGCAGAAGAGTGTTTTTTCGCAGCATCATTATACACAAGAGTCAGGTCTCTGGGCACCCGTTTGATGTCAAAGGTAACTACAAAAATCAAAACGAAAAGTGGGTAATGGCAGAAGGATGAAAATTTCAGGAACACACTGACGGAGGTTTTAGGGGTGGCTAGTGGAATAATTTCCACACTCAATCTGGGAGAAGGCAGAAAGTGAATATTATCACTATAATTTGTGGGAATATAGATTAATACGATATATGCATAGAACAAAAGAAAGCAAAACACAAATGAGGAACTCGTTCCTTTGCCCTTTAGCACGAATTAAACAGCTGCAACAGCATCGAATAATCTGCCCAGGTCAGTGCAGGTAAAGAAAAATTAACAGAACCATACATCTGAAGAAAGATAGAAAGGGTTCTAGAAATATTATACATAAGAGTGGAAACCCAAAGGAAGACAAAAGAGAATTTTATGCAAAACCATTCGTGGATACTTAAAGACCATTAGAATGCCAGGTAAAGAATTATGAAAATTCATTGCAACTAAAAGTTTTCATAATGAAGAACTAAGAAGATACCTTGAAGTCGTGACTGTCATCCAGCTCATCAAAAATCAACTCAAAATCTTCTCTTGAAATTTTTGGCAATGTCCTGCACGTCAATATTGAACAGATAAAGCACAATAGTAGGACTGCTATGCAAGATGTATCTGAAAAAATATCATTAATCAAAAGAGGATAAAAAGGTGCAGTGGATTGAGAGGTGGGTGTAGGAAAATGTGAGGTGCAGGCAGCAAATTAGTTTTTATACTACATTAGGACTGGTAGAACCTAAAAGTCCAACTTCAAAAGGGGAGGTTAGTGTATAAAAATTATTCCATCTTTAAAAAAATCATCAATTATTGGCAAAGTACCAATTATTCCTTCGTTATTCCATATATATGTTTATTTTTAAATAGGACAAGAATTTTGATGGATATTAAATGTTAAAATCAGACTATGGTTAAATTGATGTATTTTTGTAACTCGGAACTATCTCCATCAAATAACATTGGTTTAAATAATGAGATAGTATATGCAAGAGGGCATTTATGGCATTCTGAAACATCAAAATGCTGATAACATTTACTTGCTGTAGATTTATTAACATACCATTGACAAGAGAGATTGTCTTGCCACAGTGTCAGGAAAAGTTAGAGGTTTTATGAGCAACAAGCGGTGGTATTACATTATTCTACGACTGAAGTTCAAATATAAACCAAACAAACCCTTTATAAGACATTTACCTTTTTGGCAATGCTCATCACCTGTTATTTGACACCATCTCATATGAGACAATACATGGCAAGATTTTATTCTCATTCACTATCCAAGTGTAGTATTCAAGCAAGCAGTGTTGCAAAACAGTGACATAAAGTTGAATTTAGCATTTTTTTTTTCTACAAAATAACAGGAGGAACAAACTTCTGGAAAGTAATGTAGTTGTGTACGAGCATGACCTGTACGTATTGAGCGCTTCAAACAAAAAGATGCATTGATCTTTGTCAATATATCCCTGATCCTGCAAAGGCAAGAAAAAATGCCCATAAATGCAACCGCACCAAAAAAAAAAAAAAAACACTGTATGGTCTCTAAAGATGAAAAGAAATACGAAATGAAGCTAGTGTAATCAGTAATGTCAGAACCCAAACTATCAGATTGAATTGTATTTCACAGAAATAAACTTACAGTGTACAGACACTAAGCAGAAGGTCGTTCGACTCGTTACTATTAAACATTTAAACTTACTCTAACAGACACTAAGTCATGACATGGGTATAATTTTCTAACAATAAGACCAACATCACTTGAACCCATGATACTATAAGTGCACAAACATGAGAGATTGACTTCAATTCACAACTTGGTAAAAATAATATTAAGTGTATCTAAAGCATCCAACATCTAGGATTCACCAACGCTCCAGCTGATGTCTCCATACGTAATAATGTTAGTACGCATATTGCTTATTATTGTATACAGAAGATCCCTGAGGAGGGCCAACACTAAGGTTTTTGGGGCCCAAGGGGAACTCCTAAGATCGGGCCCTCTATACATCTTCACCCAAAGAGTTAGTAGAAAAACTAACTAACGTTATTCGTTTCCATTGGTAGCACATTCAGTCCTAGTGACATGGTTAACCCAACATGAGATGTGATCAACTTTGACTTCGAAAAAGTTTTTTGCCCATGGCTAAAATAGCATGGTATCTAGAAGCCATGCAATTGGAAAACAAATATACCTTACCTTACATACTTGAATAGTTCAATTGGCCTTTTTCAAATCCATTTGGGTAGCAGTTTTTATTTTGTAGGCTAGTACAAGAGCCCCAAATCAAGGAGCCCCATTTTTTTAAGACAAATGTTGCGGGGCTAAAGGGGGTGCCTTGGGTTCAAAATTTTGCAACATAAGGGAGAGAGTGAAACTTTGAGAAGCAGGAAAGTGCCAATGACTCAAAATCAGAAGACATTAGGGATTAGCAAGGAGGCAAACGTTGAACATAAGTTTTGAATTGGATGTTGACACAGTTTTATCTCAGCAAAATTTTCCATGCATATAGCCAATGGAATTCTCATTCGTAGGCGTTGGCAGGTTTCGCTAAACAATATAAAATGTTGTATTTCTTCTACTGTTCGTGTTTTCAAGACTAAACGTCTATTCGGATTGGTGGAGTGCGATTCCTCTGTCACATAAGAATAGTATCAGAGAGTCAGCTATCCAACAGATGTATCAAAGCAGTGCCAGTACAGGTTTCACTATCTAGACTAGTTACCATCACATTAAGTTGTTTCCCGAAAATGCCAATTTATATCCTCTTTACTTGAATGGTTCAATCCAAACCAAATAACAACTTATTCAAAAAAAAAAAAAAAAGGATAAGCAAACATTTTCATCAGATCTGAAACAGAAATGCAAGGCCAGGAAATTGCTGACTGAAAAAATTTATATGGGACCGCAGCCATCAGAAAACAATATTCTACAATGGAATTACTAACTTCAAACCACATTGAGTATGCCGTCAAGCAGCTTTAGCTTTTATTAAGTATACGATGATTTTCTGTGATTGTGGTACATATTTGTGAGTGTCCTCAGAAATTGATGAAGATAAAAGTACGTCTCAACAAGAACCAAGTGAGATTTGACATCAATTACCCTAAGACTTTATGAAAATATTTTAATTGCCACATAATAAGGACCTTTAATGATGAATTGCAAACTTCTACATGTAGGATCAAGCAATTCTTTTCCTTGATTTCAAGAGTTTCCCTTGAGATCATAGAAACAAGATACGATTATAAACAGGACAACTGTGACATTCCTATTACCCAAACAATTGAGCAAAAATGAAGAATCAAAAGGGTGTTGTACTTGTTTAATGGAGTATCACCTTCATGTTGGGCTATAAAACATTGAAGAGAAACTCAGTTAAAAGTTCCAAAAGCAATACTTACATTCTTATCAATGAGATTAAAGGCTTTTCCCAGAATTCGTTTCCTCATACGGTCCTTTTCAGCCACTTGTTTTACAAGCTGACATTAAAAAAAAAAAAAAAAAAGGGGTGAGACATGCTTCCAAGAGCGATTCAAGGAATTGAAAGATCAATCGAAACAAGCTAGTACTTCCACATTATGTAAACTTCATCAAATCCAGAAAAGAGCAAAGATGGATACTGCCAGTTACTTGTATTATAAACTATAAAAAAGATGAAAGGAACCTATACCTGACTTTTGAAGCTATCATACACAACAGCGAGGATCAAGTTAGCGACGAAGTAAACACCCAATAGCACATAAAGGATGAAAAAAAGGCAAAACCAACGCGAAGCCCTGAAAAAGGACAAGAGCAACGTGGGAATCTTAATTGTCAATGTAGCTGCTGAAAACTGTGATAGGCAAAACCGGGAAAATCTTATTATTTGGGCAATAGTTGAAACATCAAATGTCATAACATTGAACAAACTTGGATACACTAAAGAAATGCCGGCACACCATATAAAATAGCTCTAAAATTCTCTCACTGGAATATGGAAGATCATAAAAGATGACAGAAATCCACATAAATTCACTTTGCCCAAATGGCCATAACCCTGGATTGCTGAAAGAGCACCTATCAAATTGAAATTAATTCCTACTTAATGAAGGTGGACAATGGTTCTTTCGATGCCGAGAGGCAGAACTTCTCAATGACATTCTAAAGTGAAGGCAGACCAGAAGTCCCCGAAAGATGAAATAATGTCCACTTACTCCCCTCCTATTATCTTTCATGCGACTAAAACATTTTAATTGCTGGCATCCTTTTGCATGCAGCTGATAAATTCATCTATAAGGCGAACACAGTCAATTAAATTCCCTACTCTAAAGTTCAGCAAAGAGCATTAGACAAGCAAGTACAAGGACAAAAATCATCAACGTTCATGTAATGAGGAGTCTCTAATGCGATTAGAAAAATATTAATAAACTTCCAAGTACACATATGAAATTTTTCCAAGATCAAAAGTCAGATAATGTCTTGCCCCAGAAAATAACATTCCAAACATTGGTACATGTTTTAGAAACCCAAGAAAGGACAAACAAGTAAGGAATAGAGAAAGAAAACACACACAATATGATTAACATGTTAACCCACAAGTAGCCAAGTTAGCCAAGGCAACTTTTCACAATATTACAATTCTTAGGGTAAACTCTCCTCAGTTAAATGTGCATTAGGTCCCAAAAAAGCCCCAAATGCTAAAAACTCACACCTCACTTATTGCGCAGCAAGGCCCCGTCAGTTAGGCTCAGATGAAATCTCAAGTGTGCACCTTTTAGTACTCTCTAGGATATACAAAGATAAGTAATTCAATGGTCACAAGATTATTTTGATCCATAGTCATATACAAGTATTTTGTAACATAGATTCATGAGCTTATGGCGGAAACTTGAACTGGATATCTATAGTTAACTTCTAAGAGTGTACAATCGTACAATACACAGTTGAAATTATGATTGCAGGGCTATAATTTTGCAGATTTATCGTATTTAACTAAGTTGATGAATGTCCCTTGCTTAAAAGACAAACCAGAATTATGTCAACCCTCTTAGTTAAAATCTGCTAAGAAAGTTCAACTTCATTTGTCTTAAAATTCAATTGCTTTAGTTGTACATGCACCTCATATACGTGGACCTTCATTCATTCCCACAATATCGTGTGCTTCTAGAAGACCTTAGTGCCTTGGTGCACAGTGCACACCTTGAGCATTTAGCGTTATCCTCCGTCTTCCCAATGGAGCTTTTTAGAGCTCATGCTTTCTATGGATTAGCCACCTCTAATGCAGAATGGTTCAAGAGAATTAACCGTGTAAAGGCACACCTACATGTTTCAGGTCATGTGTCAACATATCTACCTCTTAACTAATTTGTCATAAGTGCTAAGAACTACAAAGCTCACTTCAGAGATGATATTTCACAAATGCAGGACAAGCTTTGACACTCCCCCGCATGTGAGACCCCCGCTTGCACATGGAGGGCTAAAAAAAGGAGCCAGAACATTATGATCACAACGAAACAAAGATCAATAATTGCACTGAAGGGGAATCGAGTAATGTGGAATAAAAAGTCTTGTGCAAAAACCTCCGAAATCCCAGCTTAGATACCATGTTAAATCATCAACTTCAAAAAAAAATAGTCATGAGTGGAGTGGCCCAGAAAGCTCAAATACTAACTGGGGAGGTGCAATCTTACCAATGTGGAACAGGATCAAACATAGTTCTAATCCAAGTAAAATCTTTAAGCTTCAATAAAAGTACATAACATCATGAGGTTGAGGTGCTAACGAAGTAAACTACTACACATAATAGATAGATATAGATAAAATAAAGTAGCTCATGAGGTGTCCATGAATGATTCAGAAAACCACGCATACGTGTATCTCATACTTAAAAACACAACAAATCACAAATAATCTCAGTTTGCAAAGTAACCGGAACCAAACAAGCAAATATGGAATGTTTAGTCGGACTCTTTCAAATATAATAAACTCTCTCCAGTAATAACTCTACCAGAACAAAAGCATAATACAATAACGGAATAGAAAATAATAATCGCGCATAAGGGTAAAAATCACAAAATTATACTTCTAAACCCACTTACTTATACGCAGGAATCCATACATCCGGATTGTTGGATGTGGTGAATAAAATTAACATTTGGTACAATGTAGTGCCAAAAGAAGTAAAAACTGTCTTCCCCTGTTCTGTATCTTCAAACATGACATATGCAACCCAACTGGAGAACAGAAGAAATAAAAGCCCAAGAGCCTGCACTTGAAGAAAATAAGGAAACACTAAGCACCAATGGTAGATGTTATGCCATGAAATTGGTGCAAACTTACCCGTGATCTACATAAAAATGAACGCAAACAAAACTGCGTTCTTCCAATTCTTATTAAGTTGGATACAATATTCAGTTGCACAAGGCATATTGCATATGAAGTGTGTTGAAGTTATAAATAATAACGTTATCCCTCTCGCTAAAAACTTAAGCTTTTAGATGAGCAAGTGGTTAACAATCTAATATGGTATCAAGGAAATAGATCCTGTGTTCGAACCTCATCGCCTACCTAATTATAAAAATTTACTCGTGTTTAGCCCGCTTATGGAGGAGAGCCTAGCTACATGTGGGGACCGAGGGGGCGTTTTGAAGGTATAGATAATAAAGTTATCCCCCTCTCTCTAACAACTTAAGCTTTTAGATGAGTTGCCAAAGTAAATAAACACAATATATTATGATGCAATGAAATACGAACCACGACATTGAAGTAAGTGCTTAGCATTCCAGCTAGGATGAGGATAGTATCCCGTAACTCCCTAGCATCAATGGACAAGAAGAAAACAAAGGCAAAAAAATTAGAGATCAGACCAGATAAACCAAAAAAAACTTCTATTATTGACCAAGAAGAAAGCAATGGAGCATAAGTAGGTTCACCAGCATAATTAGCTGCAATGAAACCGAAATTGCTTTTTCGGAGTTTCTAAACTTCTAATGCTTTTCTATTATTATTTTTTAATCATATCTAGTCAAGCATGGGCCAAACGCAATTAACTAACAGTCATCTGCGCACTAACATGAATGCATCGAAATGATATTATTTTGCATTTATCTTTTCCACTGAGCGGAAGACAAGAAGTTGAGGAAAGCGGCACCAACAACAACTTCACACAAAACCTCTCAAACAAAAACAAAAAAGCATTACAAAAAATTTGAAGTTTAAGAGTGAGGAGAAAATGAAACATTCAAATTATGCTTTCCCAGTGTGCTAGCCTCTATTCAGCTGGGTAAAACTGAAGTTGAGGATTTACATGCATTGTTAAGCGCGTAGAATCTGTAGATAGAATAGTAAAATTGCTTAATGAAGGTATCATGATTCTCAAAATATTTCAACTTATTTTATTTACATTCAAATTGTGCTTTCCCAATGTGCTAGCCTCTATTCAGCCAGGTTCAACCAAAGTTAAGGATTTTACATGCCTTAGTAAGCGTGTAGAATAGTAGATGGAATAGTAAAATTGCTTAAAGATACTATCATGCCTCTCAATATACTTCAACTTATTTTATTTTCTCACTTACAGCAATCCAGAGAAGTACCTGAAGCCACTGCTTTTAGCTGATAACAAATAATTAGTTTACCTAGAAAAAACAAAGGTCGTTGCTCCAGATTCAAGGTTTCTATCGGAAATCAATCTTAACTAAACCCCTATCTTCAAAGATGAAGAAAGCAAAGAAGTTCTAGTTGCCCATAGCATGTGGGCCAGTCTAAATTAGATGGTTGGCCAGTTCAGTGACTTCAGTCATCTTTTATCATTTTGTCCAACTACAGTACAAACGTACAAGAAAAATACGATAGTTTTTTACTTCTGTTTTGAGTCGAAGAAACTCAAGAGTCAAGGGGAAAGAATTTTACTACATGCTTATTCTAGGCGTTCATTTTACAGTATTCAATGGTCCAGGCTCAGCCAGGTCTTTAAATGATTGGTTAAAAGTTCCAGTGTAGTTGAGTTAAAAGTTGCTCCCCTCACATAAAAAGACTACTTTAGATGGGAGAGTGAAAATGAAGACTTTCTTTTTTTAAAACCAGGTGTCCGGAATAGCTTTTGTGCAACTCGACTAATCTTGGGCTCTAAAGCTAACGACCAGGCAAACCTCAAGTTGGCCCAGAGGGTTTTTTGTTGGTGGTGGGAGTCAAACCTGCGAGCTTGGGAGAGTAAGTCCCTTACTCAATTCCATACTCCCACTTGACCAATCCCTTATGGGTGAGTAATAATTACATTTTATTAGCATTCAATAGAGGTGTCAAACGGGCTGGGCCGGCACGAGCACGGCACGTTTAGCGTCGGCACGGTATGGGCTTGGCATGACACGGCATGACACGGCATGAACACTAAAGTGGGCTGGGATGGGATGGGCCATCGTTTTGGAGCCCACGGCACGAGCACGGTTAGACACAAGGAACGGCACGAAGCATGGCATTGACACGTATAAGGGCACAATAAAAATACTAGTGATGCATTTCTAGTTGAGAATGCATATGATTGATAATTGAGTAGTGGGGCATGGAATGCATATGATTGATTGTTGAGTAGGTGCCAACCTAGTTGGGATGTATTCAAACCGTATTGATGCATTTCTTGTTTATAATTCCAATCATTGTATTACAAGGTTTAATTAACAATAAAATGTTTTGTATTTTTTGAATTAAATGTGTTAATTTTTAGTTGTAATTATCAATTTAAAAAAATAATGGCAATTTTTTAGAACTACTTTTTAGCTTCACAAGGCTCGATTGTGCACGGGCATGAAAATCGGCACTGCACAACACGACACGGCATGAATTGTGGTGGGCCGTGGCTGGGCCAAGAATATTCTGATAAAGCACGGCACGGCAAGGTTAGTAAATGGGCCTGGCACAACATGGCACGAAGCATGCTAGGCACGGGAATAAATGGGCTGGGCCGGCACGGCACGGCCCATTCGACACCTCTAGCATTCAATGACAACTGGAAGACACATGTGGTCGAGGAAGCCGCTGAATTGGTGAAGCAGTATATTTTTTCAGGTTGGGGTTTCAGGCTGAGATCTTTAGCCCTTCTGAAAAGGCCTAAGCCTTATAAAGGAGAATGACAAGGTGGCCGTGAAATGAACAAAGGTTTACCAATTTGATTGATACGGTTATATAATGGGCTAGATTCTTTCCTCAACCAAAATGAGATGGATTTCTAGATCAGCCAATAACATGGAGATTCCTTGAGCAAAAAACGGCCTCCGTCAATTTTTGCTGTGAAATCTCCTCTCTAACAATTCTCACCCCTCCATGAGAATAGGTAATAGTTAATGATGTTTAGGTGTGGAGGAGAATAAAAATTGACAATGTACCTCGAGCTTTTAGATGAGCTGGTGCAACAATTTAACGAGGTGCCATAACTGACAGTAGATCCTCAAGTTTGAACCTATGCATGTTTTGGGGCCATTTATGCAGGAAAGTCTAGTCACAGTGACAAACATAACATTACAAATAAGGATTTCCATCTCGCTAACAACTTGAACTTCTAGATGAATTGGTGGCCAGCAATTTAACACACGCTTTATCTTCACTTTTCTTTCCCTTTTTCTATAGACATACATCAAATACGACGACCGAGAACTCTAAAAGAGCAAAAAGTAAGAGTACCAAGGGTTAGAGGTTTTCAGATATACATTTTTGTTTCTTTCCGCACGCTTGTGAAAAAAAGAAAAGAAAACTAAGAAAAATAGAAGGAAAAAATCGAACTGGAAGATGCCAATAGACCTTCACAAAAATTTTGCCTTGTTTTCTTTTCCTTTGCATCGAGGGAAGACCGTACCTATGCAGAGCAAATTATATAACAGCCAATTTCACACACTAGGCAGTTCTACATACATAATGCATGAGAAAGAAAAGAATGGCAAATACTAATCACACATCTTTAGTTTGGTGGTAGAATAAGATATCAAAGAGTGCAAAACACATACTATTATGACACTTCCTACAGATGATGTGATATGCACCATGTTGTTTCCCAGTTCCTACTACTTTCATATGCATGATAGCAACAATAGCTTACCACTTGACACTCCATTCAGATTGTCTCTCCCTAGAGTTTGGATTCTTCTATAGCATCCAAGATTTTCATTAAATAATCACAAGCTTAAAAAATGAGGCTGCCTTTCTATTTCCTCTTTTTCCCCTTAAACTTCAATAGATCTGACAGTTTCAAGAATGGAGCCTCGTGATGAAAAGATCAGAATGAGTGTCAAAACTCAAATGCCAGTCAACAAGATAAAAGTGCAGACGGTAAATTGTAGCTCCATCATGCCATTAAAAAAGTTAAAAGATGGACAGAATCGGAATATATGCGCCAATACTCACTCCACATAGAAGATAAAACTAGAAAATTAATAAATTACTCGAGAATATTGACAAGCGTGGGCATTATTCACCTAATGCTGAGAATGAAAACAACAACCCGGATGTAAGGGGCAACCCTGAATGGAAGGTTAAAGTCGGTCACTGGAGATACATATAGAACATCGACTAATAAATCAGCAACCAAGATTAATACGGAAATGACCTGAAAACACAATGATAAGACGACTAGTAAGTTACAAACAAAATTCATTTTTCCTGGTAAAAAAGCAGATGCAGTACACATTAAGGGGAAAACTAATATTGTTCCTGAGCAAAGAAATTACATAGTTCAACCAAGCAATCAATATTGTGACGGAAGGACCGAATAGGCTAAGTCAAGAGAAATCACAATTGTAGGCATGTAAATTTAAATCTGTGTATGTACAACAATATTAGAAGACTTTTATAACTTGTGGGAGAAACTGCACCATGTAGCCTTAAAATACGTAAGTTGTTATTCCCTACCCGGATGATGCATTTATCTTCACGAAGTTACATTGAAAGTGATGGCATGGGTTCCTTTCGGGTGTTTGTTAGTGTCTTACCAACTTTTGGATTTTTTTCTTTTTGTTTTTAAAAAAAAATGTGAGGTGAGGTGAGGTGAGGTGTAGTGATAGGTGAGGTGCTACCGTTAGTGCATGATATTCCATGGTGTATCACTACAGGGTTTCTGTTTTGTATCATTTTTATTAATGATATGGGAACCCTTCTTTGCTGATCAAAAAAAAAAAGTGATGGCACGGTGATTGTCTTGTGCAACGGAGCTCGGAAAATACATGAAACATATGCAACCTAGATGCATAATTTGATCCTTTTCACCGGTTTTCAATCTACGGTGCTCCAAAAGAACAAAAAAATAATAATAATACAACCATGTCAACTCTTTGGAGAAGGATCAAGAAAAACAGGTTTAGAATTTCCGAGTACAACTCCAAGATAAAGATTTTTGTGACAAATTTACACCTTCTGCCCTCTCTATGAGATTTCTAATGTACAGTGTTTAAGAACTGAATGTCTCCAGCCTCCTATACAAAATTGAAACCAATAGCTATTTTTTACCGAGGAGAATGCCCACACAATTTTTCCACTAACGGAAGGATCAATGGAATTAAGTATATGAATGTGGAATTGTAACATAACAAGTTACACTATAAGTATATAACAGCCCATACGGAACAACCTTTATGTAGAAGCAATTATCTAGAGCTTCATAAATTCAAAATTCAGGCATAACGTATAATGATATGTAATGGCACAATACCACTAGTTGTAGGTTGAGAGCGCACAGCCATTCTTTTAGTTTCACTCTAAAGCTTACACCTTTTGATTTACTTGAACTGTTGGACGAACAATCTGTAACTGATGTAGAACACGTGGAGGCCCAATTCCATAATCAGCTGGACCGAGCCAAACCCCGAAAGTCCAAACGGTGTTTAATTTCAGATTATCCAAATTGGCTAAATTCAGATGAGCTCGGAATAGGCCCAAACTTGGTATGCTGACTTATTGTCGCGCTCCGATCAATACTCATCAACCTTAAGGTTGAAGATGAATGGTGTTTTTCAGCCTAATTCCATCGTTTAGGCTTTCTATTTCGTTATTTTGTCATTTTAGGAAAGATTTGTTTCGTTAATAACTCTTAGATCATAATTCCTTTTAAGTTGATTCTTTTTGGGAAAGTCTTGTTTTTCTTTCCCGTTTTCAATTTTAGGAAAAGCCCCAAATTTTGAGACTTTTAAATTTCCAAGTTTATTTTTAGAGTTTCTAGGGTTTCGGCCTATATAAAGGTTTGTAACTTAGGGTTTATGCAACTTTTTGATTAATAATATTGCAGAGATTTTCTCTTTCATTCTTGTGCGCAAGAATTGTTCGTTGCGACGAGTTGTTTATCTCGTTTGGATTAGTACACTAACTAGTCTCTCGTGAATTTCGTTGTGTCAGTAACATAATGAGTCACACCTTGCATGCTAGCCGACCCTTTATTAATTATTGGTGCATCAACAACCATAAAATTATCGTAACAGTTTTCATGGCCAAAATGTCATTTCAAGCCGTCCTAAAATATATCTCAATATTCTTTCTAGAAATTGGATAAGCAGTTTCAATGGCCTAAGTGTCAACTTTCAAGCAGTCATAAAATATCTTTTTGGTGTTTTGCATATTGTTGTCCTCCTGAGAACCAACGTCACGAGCGTGAATTGCTAGTTAATTCAACAAGTTTCTCAAAATTTTCTGCAGGTGCAGTTGGAAACCAACACAATAAAATACTCATGTGGAACTACTTAATATGTTATAAACATTGCCCTTAGTCCACCCAACCACACAAAATAATAATGAACCTCAAACCAGCTGACAAGTTCAAAGAAAAAAATTGCAATTTCATAGAACAACGAATAAAAACACATACAAATCCACCTATTGGGTCTTACATTTAAACACCACATCAACAATTGGAAAACAATGTAATACAATACAGCAAAATTGCTCATAGTTGTCGGTGTGGAAATTTTAGAACATAAAAATGCAATTGACTTGCATTGACCTATCCGTGAAAAAAATCATTCCCAGACGGAAAAAAAAAAGAAAAAAGGATGAGTGTGAGTCTCCAGCAATTATTAATAGTGCTAATTACCACTATGCAGAGGACATAGCAACATGATTTAGAGAAGCATAACATATGAACAAGCCTTTGTATAGCACAGTATTTGCTCTCCTACCTCAGTAACTAAGCCAAATATTCCACTATAATCACACCCAAAAGAGATGCTTCCAAGTGAAGATGTCAATCCTGAGACTAGCATTATCTTCAATATGTTTCATATGCACTTCATTGACCCCTCCTAACATAACTATATAGATCATGAAACCAAGCAACCAAAGACACAAGAACCTCCTCAAATACTTGCAAAATTTGTAGCCAACCTCGAGCATAGCCACTTTGTTATTTTTCAAGCCAAACCTCCATGACACCAGAACAAGTAACTTTAAAATATTACATTAACATTTATTCTTCTTCAAGCAGATTCATTTAAGCACTTACAATTTAAAAACACGAAAGATGTTGTACTTGCTTGATGGATGATACCAACGGATCCCTCTCCTACTTTTCAGTACATAAGGCATTTCATCTGAAATTAGCCTTGATAAAGGTGATGACACTAAAAGTGTCAGCAAAACCAACACAGCAAGTCATGTCAGGAATCAGTATTATTGTTATCCTCAAGAAGCTCTTGCTTTGCGAATTCAAGTCACTTTAAAAAACTGGTTAATAGGCAGATTAAAGGGCTCAGAAACAATTTCATGAGCAAACTTTTTGAACCATGTACCTTAAGTTTATTAAGATGACTTTTCCAGTAGATGCGAAATCCTTCATATGATATGGGAAAGAAGGTATGTAAGACGAGAATGATAACAGTTACACCCTGCGTGAGAAGTAGAAAACAGTCAAAGTTTAGTAAAGGTTTACAAACATAGTAAAATAATACTAGCAATAATAATAAAAACAGTACTAAAACAGTTAAAAGATGCAACAATCCATTGGGAAAACTAAAGTGTTACCTCGTAAACAAGAGACTCTACACCAGTTAAGTATGGCAATTCTCCTAGAAAGTAATGCTCTCTATTACTGCAAGAATCTTCAGAATACTTATGGCACCACATCGGCTTCTGCACAGATTAAACAACCCACGCATAACTAATTATTATCTCACAAAAATGCGAGGGTTGATTTTCCGAAAACAGAGAATAAATAGCAGGTTCTTCATCTCTTAGTTCAAAAAGTACCCCATGACAGATTGACAGGATATAGATAGAAAAGAGAAAAACAAAGGAGTAACGTAAACTATACTAACCTCAAGGAAATTTAGAACTATCAAAGCAAAATAATTAAGGGCCCAAAGAAAATCCAATCGAATATATATGAAGTAAATCTTTGCTGCAGTTTCATAGCTTGATTGATCCAGAATTTGCTCAGGTAGACCAACACCATCTTCAGCCTGTAAATGCACATAAATCACTCAGGAAGAGTAAGGCAATGGAAAACAAAAAACTCTGAACTTAAAAGGCAACCATCTGTATTCAACAAATAGTTTTAGGAAAAAAGGCAATTCCCCAAAGTTACTACTCCAGTAAGACAGTGAAAGCGTTGTGAAAACCAACATAGGTTAGTTACTGAGTTGTTTCACAAGAGCACAGTTCGTTTGAAAAATCAACAACCAAACTTATCTTACTGGAATGTTAGATAAGTATATCCCTACCCGATTATATGTTACTCCCTACAACGTATATGGTTTGTCCATTTTATACAGTCATGTTTAAACAGATCAATCAAAAACACATTGTCGTTAATGATTTTTCATTTCTTTTTCTTTTTATTGGGTAGAACCTACTCATCCAGGGACACACTCTACCCATCCCTAGTACTCTAGGGCTTATATGTTACATGGTCTTAGGTAGGACTCAACCCAAAAACTAGCTATTGAAAAGAGGATGTTGTGACACTTCTACACTTCACATTGCTTTCATACCCCAAGGATATGGAACTTCGCTTCAATGGAGTACTCCATTTCCTCAAATCATGTTAAACATTACTTATAGAACTCAATCCCGAAAGCTAGTTAGTTAAGTGAGGATACCCTCATGCTTAAACACAGCACATTAATTTTCATACACATGTGATGGCGAATTTCGCTTTACACCCTTCCTCACACGGAGCATGCTCACTTGGTCACTCAGATGCAACTATCACATGTAGGCAACAGATACTCACCCTAAAACTAGCATGACTCAACCCCAGAAGGGCCAAGACTAGCTATTAAAGTCAGGATGTCTTCACGCTTACATACTGCACATTACTATCATATGTGGGGCTTCACTTCACAAACACAGGTGGGCATGATGGACAGTAGTAAAAGAGACTAATAATGTTAGGTGGGAGGTCAAATTCCACTTCAATTACGAGATAAGTGCCCAAATCCACCTCAATTACGTGAAAAGTACCCAATCTTTGAACAACAACGGCTAATGCTGTGTTTGGTTTGTGTTTTGAAAAAAAATTTGAAAAATAGTAGGGGTAATAAATGGAGAGAGATAGAGAGAGGAATTTTGAAAGTAGGGAGAAGCTAGGAGGGATTTTTTAAAAAATGCTTTTTGAAAAGCAAATAGAACAAGGCATTAAGCTATTCAAAATATGAATAGGATCATAATGCACAACAAGTTTGTTCCCAAGTGACCTAGAATTCTTGCGAGCAAAGGCACCTCATTTAATCTCTCTATTACATGCTTGCTCCCTAAGGGATCAAAGTGCCTCTAGCCGACCACCTTGGTTGGGCAGCACTAACGGTGCTCTATCTTGTAGTTAGTACAGTAAGACTTTAATGCTCATCCTATCACCAAAGTGACATCATTAAGAACTAGGCTCAACTTGTTATCCTACAGTTTCAAAAAGTGAGAACTTTTATTGGAATAGCTTGAATGTTCTTGTTTTTGTAGATGAATCACGAAGACAAAAACAAAAAACAAATATTCGCACAGATAAACCATTTACTACTTTCAGTTTAAGGATGGCTTTCACGAGATGAAGACTACTAGACGAAATTCATCATGAAACGGGAAAATAAAATCCATTCAGTACCGGAAACTCTCTCTCACACACTAGACAGAACCCGCAAGTACCCTATAAAGTTTAAATAACATAATCAGCCAAAATGGCCATTTGTAACGAGTTGGGACGGCAGGTCACAAACGGGCTATATTCACATTTCAAGGCGTTGAATAACGAGACACTGCTCTCAGTCTCAACACTAGAATAAAATTACCAGCTTATGGGGTACAAACAAAACACCAAATTGGTTTCGACATGAGGGTAACACTAACACCAAAGGGAGTGATTTTGTCTTTCACGTATTTGTAGAAATATCTCGACAAACTCCTCAAAAGCTACTTAGAATCCAATACATCATCGGAAATGGTCTGTGCCAACTCTCAAAAACATTTCGCATGCTTAACCTAACCTTACAACCGAACCGTAAAGACATAAGCACCAAACGCTTTCAAAGAAAACGCATATCTAGTAGGGACCCAAACCATATGTAATCTAAATTGCAAACCATATGTAATCTAAATTGACAACAAAAAGTACACTTCACAAGCATATATATATATATATATATATATATATATATATATATATATATATATATATATTGCTACTTGCTTGGTCCTCAAAAGAAAAGAGACGAGATTGTATTTATGTACACAGCCACTATTTAATTTTATATATACGTGGCCAAAAAATGATGGATAACATGAAATTATGGGAAACTTTTCCACATGTATAGGGATTTAAAAGATTTTATTTTCGCCGTAGAACTTGCAGAGGCCATTCCAATAAAATAATAATAATCCAAATACTATGCTGGAATATTTAGACTTGTGCACGGCACCCGGCTCGCGTCCGCCCCTACCGAGAACAACAATTGTTTATAACATGCGGGTGCGTATACTGTAAGCCTATAGTCACGCATTTTATGGGAAATGGAGGATTAGACAAACCAGATCAACAAGTGCGGCGGCTTTCTGATAAAGCGAGCCCTGAGAGATGGCGTCCGATCTTCGAAGGAAGTGCGCCGACTCATCTCTCCACCTGCTAAAGGTGCTTTTGAGGCCGCCGCTGCTTTCTCCACCGAGCAGAGCTTTCTCCATAGTGTCTTCTTCACAGAGCGAGAGAGTACAATCGCATGTGGGTGGATGAATCCGTTGCGCGTATGGCAGGGAGTTGAATCGATGGATCAGTATTCAGAACTACACAGTACACACGCGGAGAGAGAGAGAGAGAGAGAGAGTGGCAGTTGAGCTGGGAAATCGAGAGATTATACGTGTCAAAGAGGTCGGCAAATTTGATACAGTATATACGTAGGCCTGTACGGGGGGATAATGTGGTGTATGTCGGCAGCATTCGTATTGACGAAAATGCGAATTTTAAAGGGGGCTCAAAATGAGCTTGCCCGGTCTGATATTTTAATATTATTGGCAATTTCCAGACATGACAAATAGTACCATTTTTTTTTTTTTTTGATAAACGACAAGTAGTACCATTGGAGTTCGTATTCATTCTTTTTCTACATGGGTGCGGGATAAGTATTGATTGCGAAAGTCGTGCCATGCATTTTACTTGAAATTTAATTGAATAGGTATATGCATTTTTTTATACGCATTTAGCTTAATATTTTTTCATGCAGCGTTATATTAAAGTTTTTTAATGTGCCAATCTTTTTTGAAATCACATGTGCGCACTAGTCTTTTTTTTATTGGCCTTATTTTTTTTATTGGCATAGTATTATTCGAAAGGAAATTTTGTCCAAGACTTTTTAAGTGTTTACCCTTAGTAGCGTGCTCCAACATATTTCATTGTTTGGTGGCATAAAAACATATTTTTCAAGATTTTAGGACAAGTGTTACCTAACTCACTTTTAGAGAGAGCATTATGTCTTTTACTCTCGTGTCTTCATTTGGATGAATTGAATCTTTTTTTTTTTTGGTAAAAGATGAATTGAATCTTGTATTCAAATATCTTTGTTCAATTTAGCAAAATACTCTAATAATCCATGTATTTTCTCTTTAGGTTGATTATTTTGCATAAAAATCTTCATTTTACTAAATTCATACATTCATGTCAATGAATCTACATGGCCGCACGTTACCGAAGCCGTTCTAAAGCGGAGATCGAAATGTTTTACTCAAGCAGTCCACGGAGTCAAGAAGGGGCACGGGGTGCTAGACAAGAAGTGGAGTTAAGGCTCCATTCCGATTTCTAAGAAAATGAACTTTTAGAAGAAAAAAAGAGTCAATTTTAAACTCAAAAATCATGTATTTATGCAAATAATTTTCCAACCAATATGAACCTTGTTTGATAGATTTCATCAAAATATTTTAAACGGTGCAAAAAAAAAAATTTTAAATTTTATTTTTCATTTTCATTATATTTGAGCTTGAAATTACCTCTCTTTTTTAAAAAAGAAGGTTTAAAAAGAAATCGGAACGGCACCTTAGGTGTGACTTGGGGTTAAAGTTGGCAATTCCAAGCTTGTACTGCCTTCGTCCATTTTTTAGTATCCAGTTACGTAACTCCTACTTATTGAGGAGACATCATCATTACATTTTTTATATCAACTCCACTTTCCATAACTAGAGATATTATTATTACACTTTTATTCACTAACTTTTAAAAAATGAATCTACTTTCCGGAGCAAAATAAAAAAAAATATCTATTTTTTCCAGTAACTTTAGAAAATGAACACTTACTACGGACCAACTCCAAAATGAAATACTAGACTCTAATAAAAAGACAGAGGGAGTAGTCTATAAGTTCCCACGTATATCTCGGTGTTTGCATTCTTTAGTTTTATTTCTCTTTACATAGATTGCTTATTTGAGTTAGGCCCCGTTCCAGAACACCTTCTCAAAAAATAAGTACTTATTTCACATTTTCAAACTTAAAAATAATGTAAATGAAAAATAATTTTTCAATTTTTTTGGCACCGTATTAAAGATCTCAATGAGATCTATCAAACAAGATCCATATTGATAGGAAAATTATTTGCATAAGCACATGATTTTTGAGCTTGAAATTGCCTTTTTAAAAAATAAGTACTTAAATATGGTTCTGGAACGGAGCCTTACTTGGTACAGAGAATGGTTAGTTGAGTTGCATTGTTGATTGCTTTATGTTTAAATTGGTAGTCCTATTCACCAAACTTTCCTGTAAGGTCACTCAACCCAAGATTACTCCAGGTCAAGTATGCTTAACTATGAAGTTCTAATGGGATTTTGGTGTCCTCACAACTTTAAAAAACTTTGTACAAGATATGATGACGATCTGTTATTTATAGCACACAACTTATACTTCACCAAGGAATGTGAGACTAGCCCCGGCTGACCTCTCTGGTCACCTATCAGATAGTCCCTGCACAGGTCCTAACTGCCCTTAGGTCGGTCGACCATTAAACTCCCAAGAGCGGGGTGTCACAATTTCAATACAGGTGGTGTCTGGTTGCCTTCCCCTCCTGTCATGAAATATTTGGCTACTAGGTCCCATAAGAAATTGCATATATATGACATAACATGCTAGTCAAGAGCAACAAACGAAGCAAATTTCATTTAGAGGCTAGAGTAGGGAGGAGTACCCCTCTCTATCAACAATTCAGAAAGTCCGTGGACACAGCAAATCTGTACACAGATCATGCACATATTGCTATGTGGGGTGTACTACGGGTCCCAAACAAGTGATACGAGCTGTTCATCACGTTTAAAACATTTTTTTAAGGGCCCTGCGTAAAATCAGCTTAATCCGATATCCATAAGTACTTAATCTAATCGTCTAACTTTTCATTCTCTAAAAACCTAAATGAAAAGTTAGATGATTAGATCAAGCACTTATAGGTATCGGATTGAGTTAATTTTTTACGAAAGCCCTTGAAAAAATATTTTAAACATAATTAACGGATCGAATTATTAGTATAGGACCCTTAATGAACCCAACAATGCAATCTGTGCACAATCTTGCTGTGTTAGTAGCAAGACTCTCAACAATTCAATAGGGTGCTGTCGCGCTGATAATGCCTTCAACATAAAATTCTAAATTCATTTTTCATTAAATAGATAAAAATAAAAAATAAAAATACATAATTTTTAAGTTCTTTTAAAAAATTCAGATGTGGCCACGGGTTGCTTTTTCAATGTGGACAAGTGGGTTCTTTTTTTTTGAAAAAAAGATCGACAAGTGGGTTCTAGATTCGTACTTTTTCGGTAGAATACGTTATCGGGGTGGGGCAAAATAAAAAGTCGTTAATTGAGACACAATTGATTATTAGGACCCACTACTTTAGGTTGCTTTCGACTCGGTCCTTTTTCCACAATTGGCATCAATTCCCTCCACATTTGGCATCAATCTGTCAATATGTACTCATGGAATTTGAACGTACGGCTTCTTATAAGACAAGCCATTTAAGTTTACTTTTCCATGCTCACTTAATTAAATCTCTTGGGTTGTGTCAGCTCAAACATTATCCACACATTGAGATGTGGTACGCAAATGCCACATATAATCAACATTAAAAGCTACTACAAACAAAAACTTCAACCAATCTTGTCCCTGCAACTTCGATGCGAGCTTCAAATCAGAAGCAGCACAGAAACCTGCTCATGGTACGACACTTTTGTGTTCGACACTTTTGCATCACCTTGTGTGGGATCATTTCGAGGTCCAACACAAATAATTTAAACCGTTCAATTTGTTTAAAATTTTTACAGGGACCTTTTGGAAAATATTATGAAATTGGAAGGTTCGAAATATTTGCGTAGTATCTCAAAATGGGTTCTACACAAGGTGATGTACAAGTGTTGTACCCATAGCAATTTTGGCAGCACATAGCTGAAGTGAAAGACATGTGAAGACAAACCAACCATTCAGTTAAAACTTACAAATGGTCACAGCACCCCTGAATCTGCTTAGAGAGAGAGAGGGAGAGCGCGGGAGAGAGCGAGAGTTTTGTGGTTCATTGAACAGGGGAACAAGATTGGGTATAACAATCTCGTTTATTTGCGGTTAAAATTTTCGGAGGGGGGTTTTTAGAGCATAAGTCCCGTTTTGCTAAGATTCTTGTTTTTTAAATATTTATTTTTTACTTTACAAGACTAGTCACTCTCTCACAATACATTACATTTAATTCAAAAAATAAGTACGTATTTTCCTTAGCTGGACAAGAGAAGCAATAAAGAGAGGACATGATTGACGGGTGAAATATTTTAAAAGTTGGTTAAAAGTTCAGCGGTTTGTTTAATTTTTATAAAAGGTGAAATGAGGGGTTGGATAATGTACAACGGTGTCAAATACTTATTTTGCCCTTTCGGTTAAAAGTGATCAAATCTTGCTGCCATAACCACTGCAACTACAATTTTATTTTTACATAAAAAAAAAAAAAAAACAGATGAGTTATGTATACATTTCCCCTACAAATCTACATAATTTATTTTCCAGATCTGTGGAAAGGGGTGCAATCGTTGTTCCTGTTGGCAACCTAACCACAACTAAAGGGGCCGATAAAGGTGGGCCCCAAGGGGTATTTTGGTAATGTGGATACAATTTGGACACCTGAGGGGCATCTAAAACTTATCTCCCCACCTGTGGATAAGCATATCGGAAGACAAACAACGGATATCCTTTTACCTGGATTTCTATATCCGGAAACATGTCCATATCCTGCTCATATGCACCAAACAAACAGGCCGTCAGGGAAACATGTGCGAACAAACAAATATAGCTGCATTTGTGAGCAAGAACACCCAAAGAATCTCATAATCATACTACAAAACAATGCTATCCTCTACTGAAACTACGAGCCGAGAATGGACAAAGCAGCTATACTCTTCAAAAACTGTGGGGAGGGCAATTACAAACAAGCAGCGAGTTCCCCTGTTTAAATGTGAATTGTAACTATGAAAAATTGACTAATTACACAACAGTATGGGAAGACGAAGCCAGCGATAGAGAAACCAGTTGACATCGGTCGCTCCCAACTCAGATGAAATGCAGGTGAAACCGATAGGCAGCAGCCGCTATGGCACGCACCCAAAAACCTCTAAAATATAGTCTCTCAACTTGTATACCATCAATACGCCTCACGCCAACACCAAACCTGCAATATCCGTTGCAGTAGTTTTCAATATCAAGAGGAGGTTTAATATACCGTTGAAAATTAGTGTACAGGAAAACAACCCTGCCAGCACTTTCACTAAAACTTGGTTGTTCACAAATTAAAATTCTGCGGTGGCCCCAGAAGCTCACATGAATAACCTAATACTTGATGAATATGAAAGGAGCATGAAAAACACAGAAAAAGGCACCAACTTCATGTTTGTATTGGACTATATAATACAGGTAACCACATCAAATGTATGGTTAACACCATTATGGTCCAAACTAATAGCCATTGGATTTTTTTTTTTTTGAAAATAATAGCCATTGGATTTTATGCCCCACAAAAGATGGGTTATACGTTTTCCAAGGGGGATATTGTATCATTAATCCCCTCACTACTAGTCCAATAAGATTACATAACTTATAATATTATAAATCCCTTCACTACTAGTCCCATCAAACAAACAGGCCCTGAGGGTATGCTAAGCTAGAACTGCAGTTAGTTGAAAAGATTTGTTTATGCGTGGACGCAAAAGGCACTAGAAAGGGCAGCCTAGTGCCATTCCATTCCCGTAACTCAACATGCCATTGCCATAATTACCTTCGATACAGGCTAAAATAAAGCACAAAAAGAGAGATCCATTAAATCCCTTGAGGGGGACAAAAACCTTTGCATGCATGGATACTATTGCAGATTCAGAAAACCTAGAATGCCACCACGCAGACATTGCTTTTGGTAAATGCAAGACAGAGGAAGCTTCTATCTTTCAAGGTTCTAAATGTAAAAAAATTTCCACGGGGGTTGTAAAGAAAAGGTGACGTGGATTGCTTGGTTTGAAGATAAGAGGTGAAGTTGGGTGTATGGTTACAAGGTTAAGTAATGTTGGCTTTTGGATGGTGTTTGAAGGGGTTTATTGGAGGATGTCCAGGATTTCAGTTGTTTGATGGTTGTGGTAGTGGGTTATGGGATGTTGGGTGATGGAAGCACTAATTTTGGTGGAGGTTAGTTTTTGGGGATATGTGATATTGGCTATGGGTAGAAGGCGAGGTGTGTAGGTCAAGTTGGAAGATAAAATAGACGAACATTGTACCTAATTCTTTAGATGAAGCAATATTAAAACCCAATTAGATGGTGTGACAAGTGGAATTTTGAAATGTATGATTCACCATAACCTGAGCTAGGAGCAGCTTAGAAACGTGAAGCTACTTAATTATCATTTATCACTCAACGTCAACAACACCACGGAAAAAGTAAAGGGGGGTTTCCCAGCAATATGATGATAGGTGAATTCAGATCCATTCGGGAAACTGTAAGTCAAGCTCCCTTTGCCGCTCAGAAGCTAATGGAAGGTAATGCATATTGTCAGAAAATTAAAGAACATCCAATCCAGTGGGGTAGGTCCTTGTTAAAAACCTCAACGGCGGTTTGTCTAATTGTCCCTCAGATGTATGCATGAAAGCCCAACATCATCCCAAAGATTTATTACCTTAACGCAAGTATTGTGAAACCGAAAGAATATGTCTAACACGGCCAAGGGTATGGATTTCGGGAGTAGATACTTGCCACATCTCAGTTTTATGTAACTAACATATCCAAGGAAATAGTAGAATATGACTAGATTTTTTTCAGATACCATATTATCTCGTTGTGGGCAAAATGGTGTTTAAAAACTACTAGTCGTACAAATGCATAAATAGAATAAGGGGTTGTCTCAACTCTCATGCATAGTTATTATGCAATTGCAACTACAAACGCATATACTTAAATGGTGCATGTCCTGCTAGACATGTCAAACGCATCCTAAATCCTAGGGGAATCCTGATCGCCCACCGTCCCATAGTGTCCACTAGATCTTAGGGAGTCAAATGGTAGCTCATATGAAGGCATAATCACATCACAACAAAGCACCACTTCAAACCTTAGAGCATGGATGTTCATGTACTGCCTATTAAAAAAGTCACAAACTAGTGAAGAGACCTTCGCTGAGAACACATTTGAAAAATAAAAAATACAGTAACCACTAAAACTTTAGCTCAACAGTCACTAAAAGTCTTTGTTGTGGATAGGTGGGTTCGTGCGATTAAGGGCCGGAGCATATTTAGGGGAAACGTGGGTATTTTTATATTGCGAGAGGGATGAAATAATATTTAGGGTGCATGATTTCTTCAATTAAGCTGTATGATTAGGTCAGAGACAGTGACTAACCCAAGGTGCAGGGCTATTTTGAGGCATCCTTCATATTTAGGAATCCAGGATTCAAATCAAATGAATATGTTGAATGAATGAATGTCATTTGTAATCTATCCCAGCATCAAGGTGATTGCAACCAGAAAGTAAATGCATCTGAGATAGTTGCTGAGTAAAATGCTTGTCTTAGAGGTTTGCTTTATTCCCATGTACTTCACGTTTGTTTAGCTAATAAATTACATCTACGCTGTTTCTCTTTTCGGAAGAATGTTTCAGGAGGATTTATACATCATGTTTCATTGCTTTTGATCACCTAATTTGTATAAACCGGGCTAGATTTCGAGACTCAACTAACTTATTTTTTGGAAGTTGCAGAAATCAATGCTTAAAACATAATTTTTCCCTTATTTCGCCTTTGATCAGAGTCTTATTTGGATCCAACTTCGACTATAACTGTTAAAACCTCAACCTAACAAGCAAGTACCACAAACTTTCACACTTGACCCCTAACGACACTATGAGGTTACCAAAAAATCAACTAGAAAGTTGTTCCAAAGACCAATCACTAGACCACAAGTGTGAGACTAAGACATTGGACTATAGCACTTTAATTCTTCATTTCAGATATCAAACCCGGCAATTAGGGTTGCACCCAACATAGCAAGGTATATGATTGCCATGGGTGGTGTTCAGACTTTCGGGAGAAGCATTGTCCCAAAAACCTTGGCTAAACTAAGTCATTCGACAAAGAGAACCAATCCTTACTCCACTTCATAATTGGTCGAACCTATCAGTTTCCTGTCCAACTACAAAAAACCCAACGAATTCCCTAAAGGCCTTACAAGATGAACTGAATCTTAATAGTTTCCTAAATACTAGGTTTCCATGACTAAAGGAAAAGCTCTTTCTACACGAACTTCAACATAGGAGGAGTCGGCTTTTGAAGGAACTAAAATATCTGCTTGCATCAACAACAAATTCCAGAATAAGAACTTTTGTCAACGGAAAACAGTTTTCTACTAACGGGGATAAAATCCAAACATAAAAGAACAGTGATACGTATAAAACAGAAAAAGAATCCATTGAAGAATGGACCAGGTTATAGACAATACCTCAACTCGCAAGTCAGCTAATTATTTTTTCCCTGTCAAAATTTGGAATATCTTCAGGCCCCTAGTGAAAGCTTCATTGAAAAGAATCCTCGTCTGCATTGACTGGAGCCCAGGCATCCACGATAATATTGCCACAGGAGCCATAACAATTACGCCAAACATGATATCATACATCCGAGCCAGAGAAACAACAATCTCCCAAATCATGGTCTTCTCCAGAAACGGACGGAGTACTTGGGCTATTAAAAGGAATCCCCACCCAGTAGGAACGAATGCCAAAAGACTTGTGAAAAGATCCACAAAAGTGAACTGGGTGAACTCCAGCAAGGCGATGATCAAAAGAATGGCAAGAATAATAACAAGAAACTGAACCATCCGATAGTAGATGTGTTCTCTCGCAGAGTACTTGTCTCGAGCATAAGCTATAATTACGTAGATGACGACAGCCACGACCACATAGATCCAAGAGAGCAAGTAAACAGCAATACTTTTGCTACCAGCCGCAATATCCAACTGGTATATAATCCCATACTGGAAAAAGAAAAACCGGAGGTCTAGGATTATTTCCAGTATCTTTCCCCAAAGGCCACTAGTTCTCAGATGATCCTGCTCCTCATACCACCACTGTTCCCAGTTCTGTTCCGATTTTGCAAACACACCACCACGGTTCCAAATCCAATCCATGAAGTCGTCAAAATCATAAACCGTCTTCAACCAGTCAAAACCTGAAGGATTGAAAACAAAGGGAGCAATGATCCATGACACCACCAAGAACCAACTTGTGAGGGTTAATGCTATATAAACAAAGGTGTCCTTAGCTACTGGGCTGTATGAAGCGTACACTATGAGTATCAACCCAAGCTCAATTGCCTTTACAAAATGACTCCGAGCATAAAGTCGATAATTTTCCGCAAAACTCTTGTGCTGCACCACAAAACCGCGACCAGTTGCTCGATACTTTGCACCACCGTGAAGAATAGTTCTACCAAAGTAGTGGGCCCGAGTTCCCATTGAGAAGGTATAGAATACAGATGACAGCTGAAGCTGCATTGTTATGAAGTCCCGGATGGCTCCAAGGAATCCTTGCTCAAGAGTATTCTCCACAATCATCGGTAGAGCAGTGAATATACCTAGTTGGACGATCAACTGCTGGTTTAAGATTGCACCAAGTGCTTTGTTGTTGTTTGAATCCAATGCAGCAGCCTCAATGCCACTGAGAGCTAGATAAAGCCGGCCCCACAGGAAGCCATAAACCGTCAGGATTATCATCTGTGTGCTGAAAAAGAAACCCACGGTAGTGTAGAAAAAGGACAGCATCCGGAAGAAGTCAAGCCTGTGGCCCAACCTGTAAACATCTCTACTCAGGACTTGTTCGCCGTTTCCACTTGAAACCTTGGCTTCAAACATGGCTATTTGATTCAAGCCAACATCCCTCCCCTTGCCAACTTGGATGTATTCGTGGTGTGTGACATTGCCACCTCGCAACGTGCAATTAAAACCGGCAAAAATATCCTCGCTGATATTAATCACTCTGGAAGCTTTGCTTATCCCTCCGCGAGTCAAGAACCAGAATCTATCAAAAACATCTGGGTGCCCGTAATGCATGCGAACTTTCAAGGGGTTTGCCAACACACGCTGTCCCAAGGTCACAAAACTCATTTCTTGAGCCGACATAAACCACGCAAGTGAGGAGACAGAGCCAGTGAAAATGTGTTCCCTAACTCCCAAGATGGTGGGCTTCCGGATACCATAATACTGCCTGTACTCCTCCAACAGATTCCGCATCTTGAGAGCTTCCTCAAAATAGTTATCTTGGTTCATGTCAATAGTCTGAACCGCATCACCTCGAGTGAAGATAAGGGCATGGTTCTGGTTTTCAGGCTTCCCCTCTCCTAGCTTCAAGGGACCAGGCAACTGCACCCTGTAGATCTCCACTTCCTTCTCCAACTGCTGATCATACTTCACAAGAACAGAGTAATACTCTTTCTCCTCCCTCCCAGACGAAACCTCATCAACATAGGCCACTCGAAGAGCCTCGTTGTCTTTCATCAGATACAGAATTTCCTCAGCATGGGGGTCTTTTTTCGCCTTTTGGGTCCCATATATTTGGCAAGCAACGACATAAGTGTATTTCATTAACGCAGTCCCATATTCATGGCCTTTGAACAACACACTCACGACACTGTCTGCTCTACTCAAGCTCCTCATAGACGATGACCTAGCTGATCCAAAACCATCCATACCGACCCTAGCTGATCCGAAACCTTCCATACTGCCGGTTCGCCTCATCGAACCAAGTTCCATCGATCCTTCCCTGATGTCCATCTCTGATGCAGAATCAAGGAAAGCCAGCAATTTAAGAGCACGATAGTAATACATCATTCCCCTCACCGTGCGAGAGAGCGTCTGGCCTCTGTAAGATGCCCAAAGCCTAAGATCCCTGAGCTTCTCTGTCGTCCATAGCTCTTCGATATTCGTCATTCCCTCACGGCGCATGCGCTCCAAGAAGTTCTTCCACTCATCCGCATAAATGGTCTGCAAGTAATACAAAATGGAAATCCCATCTTCGTTATCAGTTCGAAGCTGTTCTTTGCTGTAAATCACTTCTTCGTTGTAGTAAGGGGTCAATACACTAAAAGCCATCATTTTCTCAACTTGGGGAGCACGGGGCATGTTCATAAAGAGGGAGTTGCTAAAGAAAGCGATACGGCGTCTTGCTTCGAGATTTGTGGGGACATTGTGCATAGAGTCGCGAGACGTAAGAATGGTATGCAATCGCCTAGCCTGGCGGTAAAATGTCTCGTTATCTTCTTCGGGCAACTCAATGACATTCTCAAAAAGCAACCCCTCGCTTGAAACGGGCCTACGTGAAGCCAAACCATCATCCCTCAGCTGCTCCATGCTCCTACTCTCCTTATAAAAGTCTCTAATGACAATCTCATAGAGTGCCTGTAGAACATTCACCAACTTGTTAATGTCTTTCTTGGGCTTGATCAACAGCCCAAGAAGAGCTATCAACTTTTCATGGATTCGGGGAAGAACCACCATCTTAAACGTCTTTGTGAACTTCTCAATAAGAATCGCCTGATCGATTTCTTGAAACAAAACCGCGACAATGGAATGTTCCTCGCTGTCGCGCTTGATAATAGCCAGCAACAGGTGCCTGACACTGTCATAAGCTTCAATAACAGCGCACCGCCTGTACTCGTTCTTGCATATTTTGTACCAAAGCCACTTATCAGGTGCATCTACCAACTCTTTGGCCTGGCTCAGGGCAAGCAGCAGCTCATTACAGAGGAGTAAAGCAGGCCAGCGGATAACACTAACCTTCCACGTATTCTGGGGCAACTCCAACAACTCAACGTCCTGATCACTTATAATGTCTTCCTCTCTGAACGTGGTGATTATCTCATTCCATACCAAGGTAAACTTGTTAGCCTCTACTTGGTTTGATTCAAGCTTCTTAAAGGGTTTACCGAGACCATACCTCAGTTTCAGCCGACGGATGGCATCATTGAACTTGCTCTTAATGGTTCCCCTGGCATTCAAAAGCTGCTCCTCGGGCATGAGGTTAAACTGCATTGCGCTGGCAAAGAACTGGAACCTCAACCTCAACTGTTCCATGTTCCGTATCTCACCCAAATGGGCAAACAACCCAACTGCTGCTCCGACGAACGAGGAATAGATCGAATACCAAATCTGCAAATCCATGAAGTAAATCAAGACCACGGGGAGCCACAGCAAGCCGACTGCAAACCTGTTGCTGTGACCAAAGAACTGGTGCCAATCGTACCTCACATCCTTCAGATTCAAGAGGGCCTTTGTTGGACTAATCATGGGCTTGATCTGGAGGAAGTAACTGAAGCAGAATTTGGTAGCAAGAACTATAATCCAGAACAATGAGTACTTCACGTTGTCCACTAGACCTTCCCTGAGTCCACGGCCCACAAACGGGCGGCTCTGAAACCACCAAGTCAACAAGTAGAAGATCCTCCAATTGGTATTCTCCAGGAAATTCCTGATCCAGGGCAAGATAAAGAGAGCAAGAGCTAGAATTTCAGGAACCACATAAACCAATGCCAGCACCAAGAAATTGACCACCCTCTTGTTGGCAGCACTAGACCACCCCCTATCATGCTCCTTCTGCGTCCAAATCCGGGCATAGAAAACCCCGAACGCCACAATCCACGTGGCCGCAACCACGCTCTTCAACACCATCCTGACCCCGAGAAACATTGTCTCCCATGAGACCAGACTGTACTGCATCCCGGCATCGAGCAAAGATTGGAGGAACCTCATCCCACTCCACGTAAAGAACAGGGTCAGGAGCCTAACCTGTAGTGGCATAGCCAGGAATCATGGTTAGTTGGCACCTTTTCTAACACACCTCAACCGAAAGAATTTGTGATAAGCAATATTGCAGGAATAATATAAAAGATTTTGTTCTACAAATAATGCAAAACTAACATATTTAAGTAATAAAGTTTCTCACAACTCAAACCAAATGCATGAATTGTCTCAGCGGATTAAGGAACTAAAAAACGCAATATTTAGCAATCCTGCTCCAATTAGAGAGAATAGATTCTTCTTTTTCAAATTTCATTACTAAATCTCCAAATTCGAATTGCATTATTGGTTCTATTGATAGAGAAAAAGAAACAAGACTATCGTAAAACTTGTCAAAAAACTCCAATTACTAAAATATAATGCTCCCTCCGCCACTGCTAACCTGAACCTCCCGACTCTCCAGCGCCTTCCAGGGGTACTTCTCCCCCGTCCAGGCCACGATGATGGCGGCCTGGAGGAACAAGATCAGCATCACCCACAGCTTATCGAAGCTCCGAAACAAGTTCCAGAACGACCTCTGCTCCACAAACCCAGTCTTCCCCACGCCCTTCCCCTTCCTCGACGTCACGAAGAAGTTGCACCCCAAATCAAAAGGCCACTTGAGCTTCGAAAAACACCTCCTGCTCCAGAAATACTCGTTTATGTCATCATAATTCCGCCACGCCGAGTGCGGCGCAGTCCCATTCCTACTGTTCTCCACCTCAGCTTTAATCGTCACGTAAATTGGTTTGACGACGCGGTTTAAGAACGCGTTCTCTCCGGAAATGGAAGGGAGGACGGGCCGGCCAGTGTTCTCGTCGATGTAGTCTTCGAGGATCTTGTTGAGCTCCATGGCCATGTTATGGAAGATGTAACAGATGCACTCGGGGACGAATCGGAGATTGGCTGCTTCGCCCCAGATGAGGAGGTAGAGGGAGACGTAGAGGAGCTCGCGGCGGTGGTCGGACTCGCGGCGGTTGTTGTCGGAGATCCAGACGTTGGACTTGCGGCCGAGGTAGGAGCACCAGGCGGAGTAGTTGCCGAGGAGCTTGCGGCGGAAGCGGCGGAGGACGGAGGGGTCGAGGGAGTCGATGTTGTTGGGGGGAGGGGAGAGGCGCATCTGGGCGTTGGCGAGGTGGAGGACGAGGTGCTCGCGTTGGTTGCGGACGTTGTCGCGCTGGAAGCCGAAGAAGAGGCCGAGCCAGTCGAGGAGGTCGCCGTCGCGGGGCCATGGGGTGAAGGGGGGCTTGCGGAGCTCGCCGACGGAGCGGAGGGCGGAGGCGGCGGCGCGGACCTCCGGGTAGCGGAGGGAAGGGTGGTCGGCGAGGAGGTTGTGGATGGGGATGATGTTGTATGGGGTGTCTTCTTCTGGTGGGTGGGTTGGACCGCGGTTTTGGGGTTGGACCGGCGGAGGGCGCTGCCGGAGGCTCATGGGGCGAGCAGATCTGGTGGGTGGGATTTGTTCTTCGTTTTTTTTTTTTTGACTAACTGCGGGAGTGTGATTGGGGTTTTGGGTTTGGGAATGCGGATGGGATTAAGGGCGAGAATCTAGAGAGAGAGAGAGAGAGAGAGAGAGAGAGAGCGGGGGGGGAGGGGGGGCGGGGAAGGATGGGGTGTGAGACTTCTCCTTGATGAGAGTGGGGGTACAGAGGAGAGGAAAGGCAGGTAACGTGCGACGGAAATCATTGGAAGGTCAGAACTCAGAAGGGTGAAGGTGAGCGCGTTGGATTGTAACGGCTTGATTTTCCGGCTATTACTTGGACTAGTTCTTTATTTTCTTTTTGAATGGAAAGCGAATGCGGTTAAAAAAAAAGAAAGGAAAGCGAATGAATTTTTGGGAATTGATATTCGCGCTTCAAGATTTACTGCATGCGCTCCACTTTTTTGCATTTATACTGTGATGATGTTGCCAGCAACATCACAGTATAAAAACAAAAAGGTGGAGCACCGGCAGTAAATCTTGAAGCGCGAATATCAATTCCCAAATTTTTTACACTGTTGCTGTAAATATTTATTTTTTTCAAATCAATTATATTGCGTCACGTCGTCATGTTCTATTGATTGGAACCATTGTTTTACAACGTAGCGCGATATAATTGATTAGGAGGAAACAAATATTTACCCCGGCAGTATAAATAATTTATTCTCTAATAGAAATGAATTCTTGTAGGGGTACGGTCTGGATTGGTCCAATTATCTAAAAAATTAGTAATCGAACCATTTCAAACGGTTCTAAAAAATTAGAAAGTAGAACCTAATCAACATATGTGTGGAACCTAATTAAAAACCACAAGACCGATTTGGTTGAAGCTCTATTCAATTAGCATCCTTGGTAGGCTAAAGTAAGAATTATAGGGAATTATTCTGTAGAAGGAAGAAAAGAGCCGAAAGAATATAAATTAATGGTGGAATCTCAATACTCATAAGAATTAATGGTTTTTTTTTTTTTTTTTTGACAAGTTAACGGGAGATAAAAATTAATGGTTTGGATCCCTATAAATATACTATACTACTAGTATATTAAAAACTTTTCTGAGATTTCTTCTCTAAATATATTAACTTTAGCAAAGAAAAGATTAACTTACCAATTAAAATACATTATTATATATACATATTATTTTTATTTTTATATATTAGTTCTAAACTATTCTATATAGTTCTAACCACAGATCTTTAATTAAAAATATGTAATCAAACCAAAATTAACGGTTTTTTTTTAAACCATAACTAACTAATGAACTGCAGAATTAGACCAAATAGGACCGATTTTGCGGTTCAGACGGTTTTCTTCAGCACCCTTCTCGGCAGTTTGCCAGACATTCCAAAACTTTCCGGCTCCTTGTCGGACCTAGTTTAATAGTAATCAGATTCGATCATATTGTAAATCTCGTTGAAACCCATAAGTATATTTTAAAATCGTGTTAATTGAATACCAAGTTGTATGTGATCGGAGTTTAAAAAAAAAAAAAAAAAAACCTTACAATTGAATCTTTTTGGGTTCTATACCGGACACCATTTTGATTTACGGGAATTGATTTTTGTCACTTCATTTTTTGTTAATGTCACTCCCCTTCTCTCATAAAACAAATCATCTAATAAAGATATAAAGGGAGGTGGCATTAACAAAAATAATAATAATAATGACAAAATCACTCTCCATTTTTATATTAAAAAAACCTTGAGCTCCGGGAGGAAGGAAGTATCGGACTAAACGGTGTGCAGTTCTCCGGCAACCTGCAGAGAATCCATTTTCTTTTCCATCACTTGTAAAGATATAGAACATCTTCACCTGGAGTCATTTGTTTGTTGGGTCTATTACAATTATTGAAATTTGAAATCATAACTTTTAAATCTCATCGTGAACATTTAATATAAAAAAATTAATATTGATCGGGTATCATTCCATCCAATGTCTCAACGTGTTTTTTTGTTTAGTTTAAATGAATTTCAAAATTTGATGAGTTCAAAGTGCTAGCAAGTTGTCCCTGACTATGCGTAATATTAAAAAATGAATTGTGCATTCATATATTTAAAAACCAGATCTACATGATTAAAAAGTGCACGACTCAGGATGATTTTCTTGACCCATAAATAATTCTAATTTCACGGTGCATTCCCTTCGAGGGACCGATGAGAAGCCAGTATGGTATAGTACAAAATTAACAAATCTTATCCATTTTTCTTCAGTTTAAGTGAATTATCTCTATTTGTAGTATTATACTGTATTTGCCTTATATATATATAAAACCCAATTGAGTTCCTTTTCCAAATTTCAAAGTTGCACGTTATCCTGACATATAAATAAATTAGAGGGGAAAAAGACAATGGGAATTAATATTCGCACCCCAAAGATGAGTGCGAAAATCAACCTTTTGAAGCGTGGAATGTGGTTAATAATTTGAAAAATACGAATCAATAATTTGAAAGTAATCTATTGGCTTTCTTTATCTATCCCCAGACAGACAGTGGGTAGATCCTATGTTTTTTAGCGAAGGATATATCTTCGTTATTAAAAGACACAAAATGAATCAATTTTTTTAAGCTCGATTTGTTAGAGTTTAATTTTTTTTATCAGAAAATAAAGGTTTCTATACCATTAAACAATGATACAAAACAGAAATCTTGAAACGAAACACCAGGGAGCTTTAAATTGTAATGAATAAAGCCAAAGTTTATCTCATTACAGTTGTCATCTAAGTTTTTAAGTGAAGCATATAACAACTTCAAATAAGTGTGTCCTCTCTATTTATTAGTTTTTCATTTGGGAGAGGATTCTTTCCGGTCTCTCCATAACTCCTTTTGTGTGTGTGGTAAATATCTCTCCATAAAAACTTGTTCGGCTCTTTGTGAGCTATTATCATGTCCATTTCGATCATCACGTCGGCTTACTTTCTAATACCCGTTAACGAATAGTCATATATTAAAAGATCACGTTGAACGGCCACCATTCTCACCAGATCGAGCCGCATTTTTTTCCATCACAAATAATTGTTCCAATAACATTTCGATGATCATCGAGCAGGAGACTGGGAAAAAAACCCCTACAGCACGGGACCGACCGTCGCGTCTCTGTCGAGGATGCCGTTACTTTTCCTTTTGTATAATGTCAAACAAAAGTCCGGAGCAGTTGACGCATTCAAAATCGACGAAGAAAAGCGTCATCGGTTTTTGGGCGAATAAAGAGTTGCGTCGGACCTTTAATTTGACATTACTTAGAAACTAAGGTAGCAAAATTTTCTCCCCGTGTGGTGCCAATTCAGAATACAGTCCTGCTATGAGCAGGGACACTCCGCAGAGACAATTCGCAGGGACAACGCGTTTGGCCCCATTTTGGATCTCGAAAAAATCTAGAAAAATATCCATAAATTTTTGAATATTATTTTATGGGGCCTTGTGAAAAATCAGCTCCAGCGGATATCGGTAAGTATTACTTTTGGATAAGTAGGGACGAATTGACAGTTTCGCCCCTACTTATCCAAAAGTAATACTTACCGATATCCGCTGGAGCTGATTTTTCACAGGGCCCCATAAATTAATATTCAAAAATTTATGGATATTTTTCTAGATTTTTTCGAAATCCAAAATGGGGCCAAACACGTTGTCCCTGCGGATTGTCCCTGCGGATTGTCCCTGCACTTAGAATTTTTGTTCAGAATACGCGCTTCAAGGAAAGGAAAAAACAAAAAAAAAACCATAGGGTATGCATTCACATTTGTTTCTTTAAATTTTACTACCTGCCAGTAGATTTGTAGCCAAACGGCACTTTCTCATCTCTACCACATGGAATATGAGGATTCGATTCTCGCCAGGGCGCGAGTGCTCGGTGGATTCGATTCTCGCCAGGGCGCAAGTGCTCGGTGTGCTGGTTGATGAGCACGAGTGTTTGGTGACTTGGTGTGGTAATTGATATCCTTTGGGCTCTTGTCTCACCCGTATGCCGCTTAGTAGTACCATTTTCTCATCTCCAAGAGTAGGGTAGACAAGACATCTATCGAGTGACAAAAGGGAAAAAAAATTTAGAAAGTCTGTTCACACAAACTATTTGTGCACAGATTGTGCAAAGATTTTATTGTGGGACCCACCACGTGTTCCACACAAATGATCCAAGCCGTTCTTAAATGTAAAACATTTTTTAAGGGTTTCTGGTATAAATCAACTCAATCCGATATCTATAGATGTTCGATCCAATCGTCTAACTTTTCATTTAGATTTCAAGAGAATGAAAAGTTAGACGATTGGATTGAGCATCTATAGGTATCGAATTGAACTGATTTTTCGTGGAGAACCTTCAAAAAATATTTTACATTTAATGAACAGCTCAGATTATTTGTGTGGAACCCATGATGGGCCCCACAACGAAATCTGAACAGATTATCTGTGTGTGTAGCAGGGTTCAAAAAAATTACTAGTTTATAGTCACCCCACAACAATACTGGTTTCTTCAAAAGGTATGACGTAGTCTTTAAAAGGAACAGAACTGATAATTAGAAACTTTAGAGCAATAATCATACCAAACAAAAATTAAAATTTTTTGCCAAAGCTTAATGTTAGTAAAGCCTAACGACTGTTGAACTCACAATGAGAATAATGGTATGATGAACGGTTATGTTTATTGAATTTATGCGCAGTAAGAACGTGGATTCAAATCTTATGGGGATAATGTGTTGATAACATTAATATTTGAACTTATGAATGTCTTGAATTCGATTTACATTAGATGAGGTAGAAGGTATTTTTGTATCCTAATTATTATCACTTGTCCTAGATTTAAGCTTCCATGTTGTTAAGGTTCTTATTTTTTACAATTACTTATTTTCTGTTTTGCAAAACAAGTCATACTATCACAATGTATCACCTTTATTTTAAAAAATAAGTGTTTGTTTGACCCTTAATGGAACGGCCCCTTATTTTTATTCTTTTGTTCATCACTGTTATTCGTTTACGACTACCTCTTTTTGCTCTTTCTTAGAGAATCTAATGCTCACATCCATATATCAATCACAACATTAGCAAATTGTTACTGTGTGTCATATTTTGTAGGTCCTATTATTCACGTTTCTTAGTTAATTTTGATTTTCTTATTATGCATATTTTCTAGTTGACTTAGGCTCCGTTCCAGAACATCTTTTTAAAAAATAAGGACTTATTTCACATTTTAAAACTAAAAAATAATGTAAATAAAAAATTATTATTTTTTATTTTTTTTGCATCATATAAAAGATTTCGATAAGATCTATAAAACAAGATGCATATTGCTAGAAAAATTATTTGAGTAGACACATTATTTTTGAACTTGAAATTGCCTTTTTAAAAAATAAGTATTTAAAATGAGTTTCAGAATGGAGCCTTAGGCCATCCACAGTGGTATAATAAAAAATGGATTATCAAAAGTTAACACATCAGCTTTTGATTATTCATTCAAAATGTTTCTAAGCGTAACAATGTTGAGGTTTATAATGGTCGTTTCTAGTCCATAACCAAAATAAGGAGTCCACGACAATTTCACTATATCTCCTCCTATGTTTCCCACTATTCACTTTCCTCTATTTACGTTTATTTTTGGGCAAAAATATATCGATTCTCTCCCTTAATTTTGGAAAAAAAAATCGATGACTTTATTCCCTTCTATTATGATATATATATATATATATATATATATATATTTGTTTGTGTGTGTGTGTGTGTGTGTGTTGGGGGGGAGGGGGGGAGAGGTGGAAATGGGAAAGAAGAGTGAAATACCTTAATACCGCGAAGATGGGTTGAATTGAAGATGATCGAGATATATGAGCATCACTTTTGGAGGGAAAGAAAGAAAAATAGTTTGTGGGTGAAGTGAAAAAGATATAGAATATGCGAAGAAGAGAAGAGAAAAATATCAATTGAAACAAACGTGGATACATATTTTGGAACTAGTTAACTTATGTGATGTGGGGTTGATAAATTTTGATTATTGAAAAAAGTTGCTAGTTTTGATTATCCAAAACCTAAAATTTGATTATTTCTAAGGATGTTGCTAAATTTAATTATACCATTGTGAGCCATATTTTACACAAATACTGTTAACTTTAAAAACAATTGACTTTTGATTATACCACTGTAAATGACCTTAGATTTCTTAATCATCAATCTATATAAAGACATGTTTGTGTTATGGAGTATTTTAGATACAATCAATAACACATCAATGAAGAGCTTTGTTCTTGTCATTTCACTCTTTACCCACGTTGTGAATGAAAAGAAGATAAGAAAGGGAAACAAAAAGTGCTACTTGCCAGAGGGTGGGCTTACAAATAAAATCCTTTTAGTACTTTCATGTGCACTTTATTTAAATCCTACTCCATTTGTTTTGATTAATACTCCAGTAAAATCTCGATTAGGGGCCGGTCAAGCGTCCAAAAGAATATATAAAGAATTATTGTAAGGTCCATTATAGCGTTTTATCACATATTCAGTTCACCTCATATTTTCAAAATACCTCTAGTTCAGTCCATTCTTTTTGTTAAAGTCTCGGGTCCAGCTTCACTTTTCAATTGGACAAAATTGCTATAGTAGACCTATCAAAAATTCTCCAAAGAATATAAATATAACAAGATTGATGTAAAATAACTGAAGCACCGAGATGAGGAGAAAATTTTATTTGCATAGAGCACTAGTGATATGCTACAGGCCTTCTCTGCCCAATAGTATTATACTAGAGAGAAAATTCCCAAAATACCATGTGGCGGGTGCTCTAAAAACATTGGATTTTAAAAAGAGGTTTAAAAGCAAATTTATTACAATTATGACTTTCTTGGGGTTTTTTTTTTAAATTACGTATCATATTATGACTTTCTTGGTTGGTCCCACGTAATTGGGGGTCATTGGGAAAGTTATGAAACCTGGGTGAGTGTATCAGTCATAAATCCTCGACCCCTCGACACGGATCCCCTCCACTTCTGTAATGACCCGTAATTTTTATAATTAATAATATCATTTAAAAAGTATTATTTGTAATAATAAAATTATCTTAATTATAATTATCTAGTAGATATATACAAATAAAATTTATTTAGTCTTAATTATCTTACTATTAAAATTTTGTTAATTGCATGCAGTCAACTTCTGCCATCTCTTCTTCTCCTACTCAATTTCTACTTCCTTCCTGAGTGTATCTCGTCCCAGATTCGTCCATTACGAAACCTTATAGAATACAACTTCTTTAAATCCATTTTTAATCGAAACTCTTCAAAATTCTCCTATATATACCCTAGTACGTCGACCATAGGGCACACCACGAAATTCCTCACGCGCCCCACCAGTCCAGAAAAGAGAGAAAATTCGAAGAGGACGAAGCTCCAATCCATGGAGCTCTAGAGAGAGAAAGAAAGAGAGAGAAAAGTGAGTTTCATAACTATGATCAACCGAAACCCAATTCCCCCGTTCCAATCACCTCCTACAACTCCAAGCATCCTTAAACATCATCCAATTCGGCCCCAAGGTTCCCCCTCGACCAAACCCGAAGTCATCTTCTCCAAATTTCAAGTTTCGAATTAAAATCAATTCGATTCGATTCAAGATATTATAATCCATTCCAACCATCCCTCTAAGTATATTTATTATTTTTATGCGTAACCCAATAACCCGAACGATCCCATGCATCAAAACTGAACCAAAAAAATAAAAAAATGAGATCTGCCCCGAACCTTTGCAGCCGCAACCTGCGGACCGCAAGAACCAGGGCCAACGTTGCTGTTGGGCGCTCCACCGCAAGGTTGACGGGTCCAACCTCGCGGTTTGGACAGTTTTGGTTCGAATCGATTTTGCAACCTTCCGAACACCGTTTTTGACCCCCAAAATATTTTTCCTAGACTTTTCACACCTCTAAGATCATAACTTGTTAAGGTCATATTTTTTTTATTTAATTATCTATTTATTAAATTATTTATTAGTTATCGTTCAAAGTTTACAAACGAAAATTTATTACGACCTTCCAACCAACGTTTTGACACTCAAACTAATTTTTTCTAGACTCTTTGCATCTCAAAGATGGTAACTTGTTAAATTAAATATTTATTTTATTTAATTCACTATTTATTATTATTTTTAAAGTAATTCCAATCAAAATTACTTTACGACCTTATACACCTTATTATTAATGCCCGAGTAATTTTATTTAGACTCCTTATGTTCTAAAGATGAAACTATGTTAATCTCAACAGATTTTAATAGTAAATTATTTATTTAGCTATTTACTTCATTTTCGGTCACTTTAATTAACGTTTTCATGTGAATTGATTCTTCGACCCTTCAAACCCAACTTTTGACACTTAACTGGTGTATGACCTTTAGAACCCTTATTAGGGTCATGTTAATTATTCTAATATTTTTATCTAATTAATGTATTTAATTAGTGTTTAATAAATCTAATTACCTTGTAATAGTTAATAAGAGTCTAGAAAATACTTATTTAAAATATTTATAAAAATCCTACTTCATTATTGACATTGTGGCTATACATGAATAAGGGCAATGGCCCATTCATAAAAAGTTGTGTGATTGCATTGCTTGTTATTTGTTTAAATTATTATTTGATTTAATTGTATATTGCACCGGCACTTGATTTGAATACTAGATTGGACCCTAAAGACATGGGGTGGTATGCGAATAGATTTCGTCTAGACGATGTTACGTTGATGGAAATATGGTAAAGTGTTGCAGTTGTGAGATTGTGGATTTTGATTTGGCCATGGATAAGGGTGACCTACGGGGCCCCGTGATGATATAAGGGTGACCTGCGGGGCCCAGTGATGATATTTGGTGACCCTAACGTATGGTACGCCATGGAAAGTTCCAAAGGGTAATCGTGTTTTGCAAGGTCAGCAAGGGGGATTGTCCCATGACACGGTCATAGTTAGTGGCTTAGGAATGGTGGCGACCCTAACGTATGGTACGCCATGGAAAGTTCCAAAGGGTAATCGTGCCCCCTGTTATGGTCCTAAATAAATTCATACGAGATACATAACTTAGGTGAATTCATTTAGAACCCCGTGTCAGGAAAAACAAGGGGGAGATTTTCCATGACACGATCATAGTTAGTGGTATGGAAGGAAAGGATCTCGTGGATGAGATCTTAAATCTCACATAGGGTTAATGGATAATAATAAATTGGTTCATGTATGAAATCTATGTTTGGCTCTTCGATTCAATATTGTCTTGTACCTGCTATCTGTAAAGTAAGAGGGGTAGTTGGGTTGGATTATACTACGGGGTGAACTCTTTCACTCAGGTACGAATTGTCTGGCTTCCGTGCCAGATTTTGCAGAAAATCAAGAAGAAGCACAGAATCCCGAAGGCGAACAGTTCTATGCGAAGGAGAATCCAGAGGTGGGAGTCAAACCTGAGTACGCTTGGGATCCGTATCAATCTTAGAAGACGGCTCTGTTATTCTAATTTATTACCATAAAAACTATTTTCAGTATTTCTACAATGGTTTGTAGTAGACGAATCTTTAGGGAGAATTATCCGGTTTGGATTTTGAATTTAATTTAATAAATTTAGAAATCAATATTTAATGCGTTCGATTTTATTCCCGAAAATCGGGGCGTTACAACTTCCCCCTTTTACCCCCCCCCCCCCCCCCCCCCCCCGGGTTTTCTTTTTTTATAAAATTTTAAATACTAATACTACTTTTTGTTCACGTATTTATTTTTAGTAAAGGGCATAAATTTTATATTTTTGAAATCTATTCAACGAAACCTAAAACCTATTAAACAAGTCTAATATTGAATATGAAATAATGTGCTTAAATTAAATGATTTTTTTTAGCCCAATATATTATCTCTTTGTTTTTATTTTTTTGTCCTTCATTTTTTTTAAATTTCTATAATTGAGTTTTTAAGTAAATTATATATGTTGAATGCACTTAAATTTATTTTATATTTCTCTGAATAGTCAATAATGCAAACTGAAATCAAACTTCATTTAATTATAATTGAGCATATAGAAATAATACATGAACATAAATAAATACACAAATTTAGTCAACATTTCCGCCAAATTGTGGTCGTCGTCCAGACAAATCTATCTTCCTTACTTCATACCACAATTGAAAACGTGCTTCAAAAGGATGAGCCCATCTGCGTGATTCGACTAATGCATTTGGCCTCCACCATATGATGATGGGTGGTACAGGATAATAAGAGTATAGGAAAACTTGCACGAAGTGATTGCCATTAACATGGACAATACCTATATGTTTGCGCACTGCGAATAGAACAGGATGGGAGCTCAACGGTAAGTGCGTAAGACAACTCGAAGCAATCATATCTAATATATGCAGTACAACGTTGTACGTTGATGCGATGACAAGTCCGAATGGTATAGAATCCATCCAATGATCCTCTGGTGCCGATGTGTCACGCCCTCGATTTTTAAACATAAATATAATAATTTTTCAATGAAGGGGTTCTCTAATAAACTAGATAATACCCAAAATGCATTTGCCACCTGTTTAATTACAATCGAATCCCCAAGTTTAACGGAAATACATCATTGGCTTCGAGGCCCAAATCAAGTTCAGTCCAAGTGCAACACATTTAGAATATTACAAATTTTAATCAAAAGATACTTATAAAGTCAAATTAGTTTCAAAACCATCTTTAGTCAAAAGTAAGCCATTTACAAAGATGGGCGAGAAACTAAATCAAGTCAGCTTCCAAAAAAAAATCTTCATTTCTAAATGCACTAAGTCACGCAACCTATTGCCCTGCATTTGAACCTGAAAGGAAGGATTTTGCTGAGTTACACTAGCCCAGTAGGAAGTTCTCTACAAAATCTACATGCAATGAGATGATGAGCATGAATACATCAAACCAAATTAGACATCAAATCCAAACGATCGTACGTTAACACCATTTACGATATACCATGACATTCTCATGCACATACACATATACATATACGCATAGACATACATTTCTTCCGACGAATTTCCACCCTTTACGAAATTGTGTTCCCACACCTAGCGACCAATATACTCCACCCCTCGCGTAATTGTGTTTCCATACCTTGCGACACAATGTACTCCACCCCTCGCGTAATTGTGTTTCCACACCTTGCGACATAATATACTTCACAATCACTTCACATCTACGACCACCGCAACATCACAATACAACACTTATACCATAAACTCATTCCACACGAGACCAAACTAAATACGCCATATTTAACTCACGAATCTTAACACTCAAGTCCACAATACTACATTCAAAGCAAATATACAACCTTCAAGCCATAAATGCCACATAAACACCTAAATCACGCATAGTTACCGCAAAACATGTAGAGAAAGAGAGAAGTCCCTACCCAAATGGGTTTTGAGCAAAACCCTAAGTCTACCAAAAACAATAAGCTCGAATCCTCCAAAGATAAGTTTCACCCAAGTTTGGATACAAGATCTAGAGAAAATAAAGTTCAAAAACATGAATATCAAGCAAAGATCAACAAATAACCAAGAGGAGAGAGAGAAAAACGTGATAGAGCTTCAAGGGGTGAGAACAAGAACATAAAACTCACCATTGGTTTACCAAATGCAAGAATCTTGTGATTTTGAGGTTGGAAACCTTTGGATCTTGACGATTTGATGATGAAATCAAGGGTTTTGGGTGAGATTGGAGTTGGATAGGTGAGAGGGGATGTTTCCAGGTGTGTTTGGTGGATTTGGGAGGGAGAAATGACTAAAAGGGGGTATATATAGAAGTCCAAAAAGCGTGCTAAAAATTGCAGAAAAACGCAGCGGGTACCGGTACTGGGCGACTCCCAGTACCGGTACTGGAGCCTTCAAAATATCGATTTTGAACACCTTCTGGAGAGTGGGTACCGGTTCTGGGAAAAGCCAGTATCGGTACCGGCTAGGCAGAAAAGTGAAAATTTTCAACGGACTCCGGAACGAACCCAACTTGATACCAACATCTCCAAACAATATTACAATATCAAAACTTACATTTTACTAATTTCCGAGAGTCCGACACGCAACCGGATATGTATATCCGTACACCCCCACAAACATACGCACGACTATTATTAATGATATAATCCTTTCACACATTAAACGAATTTAAAAATTATAATAAATTTGCGAATCTCTACACAATGGTTGGAAGCAACGAAGTTTTTGTAACACCTGGTATACATAATCACGTTTTGGATAAAGCTGATCATACATGACCCAATTTTGTTCAATCTTTTAGATCAGGTCCCGTCGTTCTTGAGGCCATTCATCTTCAGAATCAAAGAGTTGCGCGACTATCGCCATGAAGCCACAATGACCATCGGATCGAATATCAACATAGTGGAAAATATAATGCTGATACTGCTCAGGAAATTTCTGAACAAGGTGATCCCTCCCATTGCTCCTTCACGATGTTGGAATACGTGAGGCCCGAGATTTTGAAGTGGATACTATGAAGGAAGGTATGCGACCTATTCTGCTCTGCCTGTAGGTCGACCCCTGTGTTCTGTTCGCTCTTTCGTCTCATTACTTAAATATGCAAACATAAGAGAATAAGTTTTCATTGTGGATGTGATACCCACAACTTCTAAGAATGGTATCCAATACTCAAAGGGTGTTCCACTAACCCTTCTTTTTTAAAAAGTTCTTTTTCTTCAATTTTCAAAGTTAAATATTTTTTATTTTTTTTGCACCGTATAAAAGATCTCAATGAAATCTATCAAACAAAATCCATATTGGTAGAAAAATTATTTGCGTAAACACATGATTTTTGAGTTTGAAATTACCTTCATTTTCTAAAAAGTTCTTTTTTAAGAAACCACTCATTACTCTTGTATGTCGCATCAATAATCAACACGGACGGAAAGTTGACAAATAGCTTTAGGCTTCTAGTATGAACCCAAAAAATATATGTGATTTCAGTAGTGTGTTCATTTATAAGATAATTATAAATGTATTTTTTTTTCATTTAATTCTTTCAAAATGTAACCAATAGGTGATAGACTCCCAAGTTGTTCTTTCCTATACAGTGCCTTCACATTGTATATGCTCTTGATTCATGTACTTATTGACGAGTTTTGTTGTCTCACAAAACTAAGAATTTCTTAAGGCGCGATGCTGCTGGACATGTCACGAACTAATTGCTGCTGGATTGAGGTCAGCCTTGATGGGTACTCATGTCCCTCAAAACTTTCAGCTAGTTCATGGTTATGAAAACCGCTAACAACCTTCAAACCCCACATGACACCGTCTGGAGCGTGTGCTACACCTCGTAGCTTAAATGAGCAATCACATTTTTTAGTTCCAGTAATCCTTTGCATTGAATACCCTTTTAATGGCGGTTTGTACAATCCTTCCCTTTCATAAATAAGAATGCACTTCGGTATCTTGTTGCCCTTTATACTAGTTGATTTACTTATGATAATCACAAAATTATTTTACTTACAAACTCTCCGCACCCAATCTAACATGACAACTCTAGTTTCAAATATCTATAACAAAAAAAAAAAAGAATACGTATAAGCACAATATTTTGCAGCGTACTTTCAAAACAAGTAATAAATATGTATAATAACAACAACACAACTAACCTGGTCAGTCGTAAATTCGGCTGTGTAATCACGCCCAATGTAGGAGCTGTTTTCCCCACAAGGAACATCATTCGCAAATCGTTCCCAACTGACCAATTATCCGAAAATGAAAGATTGAATGTTCTTATATGAATTACGAAAATGAAATGAAAGTTGAGGAAATTGTGAGGATGTGGTGAATGAGAGTAAAAGTGTGAATATATAGGCCAAAGCATACACAAGTGAATATATAGGCAACTGAATATAGAGGCCAAACTATCAATGCTCTGTCGAATTTGCATTGGGCAACTGTTGCTGCTGCACCTGCAACTTTGAACCAATGCTATCAATACTCTGTTGAATTTGCAACGAATAATTGTTGCTACTGCATCTGCAACTTTGAACCAATGCTATCGATGCTCTGTCGAATTTGCAACGGGCAACTGTTACTGCACCGGCACCTTTGAACCTTTTTAGACAGTTTATATATTAAAAATATGGTAAAAAAATTAAGTGTTCCAAATTTCAATCCGGTTTGAACCGGTGAAAATATTTTAGTTTTCTAATTATTTTATCCTAAATGGTCATAATTAAAATTTGACTTTATGGCTCTCGTTAATTAGTCGTAAGAGATATTTGATTCTACGACTTTCTTAGGGCTAATAACCGAGAGCCGTAAAATCAAAATTTAATTATGACAATTTAGGATAAAATGATCAGAAAACTAAAATCTTTCCACCGGTTCAAACGGATTGAAATTTGGAACATTTAATTTTTTTAACCTTTCTAGACAGAAAAAAATTAACACTCCGTTTGGTTTAACATTTTGAGAGTCTCTCGGCACAATTTTCAATAAATCTTTCTCTTTATCTCTCTCCACTCATTACCACTCCAACTCTCAAAAATAATTTTCTAAAATGTAAACCAAACAAAGCCTTTTCAATCTGTTTGAACCTGTGGAAAGATTTTAGTTTCTTGATAATTTTTTCCTAAATGACCATAATTAAATTTTAACTCTACGGCTCTCGTTGATTAGCCCTAAGAAATGTTTGATTTTACAAGACCAAAAATTCATTATGACCATTAAAGATAAAATAATAAAAAAAATAAGGTCTTTCCACCGATTCAATCGGATTGAAAATCGAAACATTAAAATAATTTTAAATAAATAAATAAAAGATACAGAGTATAAACATTATTAATTAAATAAAGAAAAAATAACAGAAAATGGGTTCGGATATTTTTGGGCCCAAACGGAAGTATTTTCGGTTTTAGGGGAGGTGTGGTCGGGGGTATAAGGGGGAAGGAATGGACCCGTGCGAGGGGGTTTCACACGGGAGGCGATTAGTAATACGCATAATAGTCATAACAATTTACTCCGTATAATATATATGTAGACCAAAATCATGCTTTTCTAGAAGAATGTTAAAAACAGGGAGTTGATAAGGGAATTTTTACTATTTCCAGTTTGACGGCCCCATAAGAATTATCAACCGGTGGTCATCTGAATTTTATGACAAGTTGAAATAGATAATATCCGGTATTTCTAAATATAATAGTAGACTGAATGACGAATTCAAAATAACTAAAATTTAATCTGTCTAGTTGAATAAGTGAAGTACAGGGAAAGAAATCTTATTTTACGCTTGTGTTATGTTGACAAAAAATTTTGCAGAATTTTTTTTTCATTTGCATGATCTATTTTGTAGGAAAGTGTTTTCAAGTAAAAAAATTAAAATTGTGAGTTCCACAACTTTTCTTGTTATTCAACCATAAAAATATTGTTATGAAATAATTATTTTTTTCCTATCTAAATGAACAGGTCCGATAACTTAGAATTTTTTTTTCTTTGTGATAGTTATATCTATGTGAATTTACATGCACATCGACCGATCGAATCTTTGTGACATTGAAAATGAGAACTGAGGAAGATATAAATCTCTTGTTTGCTGTAATAGGTCGAAGAACAAGGACTCGGCTCCCATCTAATTTGGGCCATTTGTGGGCCTTTTTGGGGCCCGTAACAATGATGTGAGCTGTTCACTTTTTACAGCCCGTCGAGAATATTGACCAAGTCAAAAATCAAGTTAATCGGATACCATTTGATATGGTTTTAAAATGAATTGATGTTGTTTAAAAAAAACTTGTGCAACATAGGATCACAACCCATTTGACACAAGAACCTAAAGTTGGATGCATTTTGAAATCACATCAAGCTGTATCCGATTAATCTAATTTTAAACGTGATTAGTGTTCTCAACAATCTCTAAAAATTAACTGTTCCGATCACTATTGTTGAGACTTGAAAAGTGTCCGCAAGCAGCCCAAACCGGATGGAGCCCAAAGTGAATTGGAGCTGGGTCCGAAGAACAGTCGGTCTGACTGACCACTCAAAGTTTGAAGGGAAAATGAAGGCCTATGATGTGTTTTAATAATTAATATCCGTCAAGAACATACTAAGAATATTTATTAATACTGATAATATCCTTAGCAGATATTAATTATCAAAAATACGTATTTAGCCGTCATTTTCCCAAGTTTGAAATCTCCAAAGAGGGCCCCAAATCTCCTTCAATCCATCAACCAATGAGAAGGACAGACAACGACAACGACTTGACGCGGTTGCCTGGATTATTAAAACTCACAACTGAAAATGGACCCAGATCTGACGATAAGAACAAGAAATGTACTTAAAATCTGCCACAACTTTAGGAACTCCTTATATTTTGTCAACACGAAATTGCCAATATGTCTCTTCTTTCTTAACAAGAGATAACAACAGCCGTGGACCTCCTTTGTCTATTGGACAGGGCCACGGGTAGAGGAGACCAGCGGGTCCTGCCCTGGCCTCCACAATTTTAAATGCCCCCTGTTGTTATCATAATAATAATATACCTAGAAATTAAATTAAAATACTACTTATTAAATTAAAATACTACTTCCACAATGCCTTTTTTTTCTTTTTTATTTCCTAATAATACTGTCTCCAATGACGTCGTCTTTTGTCAATAGACACTACCCCTCCATCCCATAAAATTAGGTCATTGTGATTCTACTAAATTATGTTTAATGTTAAGCTTAATAATAAGGTACTTATCAAAAAATATATATATTTTTAATATGAATCTTGTTTGATAAATATTGACGAGATCTATAAAATAAACAATTTAGATCATTGTGCGGACCCGAAACGAGCCCCAAAAAATGCAAACTGAAGTGAGGACTGGAGATGGTTCCTTGTCTTTATTTGGTTTTTTTGTGTCCCTCCTAGACCTCTAGTTTGGGGTGCTTTCTAAATACACCCCATCAATTTTCTCCATGCATACCCCGAGACAGCTCAAATCCCACTCTGCATTTCAGAGGGATGGAAAGAAAGGAGAAGTATACCAAAGGAGTATTTAGGATCACCTTCGGGTCTCGTTATTTGGTCAATAGACCAAACTGAAAAAAGGGTCCTCAATGCATGTTGCAACTATGAATTTTTAACTTAGAAAAAAAATTTAAAAAGAATATATATATATATATATATATATATATATATATATATATATATTATAAAACATGTTGTGGGGTTATATCACATGCCTAGGGTAAGTAAAATAATTTCCTCCCATGTGCGATTGGGATGCAATCTTTTAGGAGTTGGATTTGCCAGTTTGCCACCACCACTCTCCAACGGAACCCTTATGCCCGGTCCATGTTAGGTGTTTTTTTGTTCCCCCAATAAGTAAATAAGGAGTTAGATTATTTTTTGTTGGGATTATACCTGATAATTCCACCCGCAACGAAAGCGCAACAAACAAAAAATAAATCACACAGCGAGAGAACACACACAACCAATATACGTGGTTCCCTAAGCTCGGGTACGTCCACAGGAGAGAGATATTTCACTATATGGAAAAAATAGACGATTACAACGTGAGATGAAAAACTCTCTTGAGCTCCTAACACCATGGCTCACAGCCTCACACAATATTTTTCACTCACCCCAACATCTATATTTTCCCTCTCATCTATTCTCTCTCTCCCGCACACAATCTCACGGTGGGGGGAGATCCCTGAAGGAGCTCCCGGACTTCCTCTCCTCTCTGCTCAGTCTCTCTCCCGCACTCAACTCTTCACGACACAAGGCCCATTTTATATACACAAGAGAGGCTAACACAAAAACCCTTCAACTGACCAAAGAAGAGTCTAGAACCCAATTGCCACAATTGCTCATTTGCTCCTTTAATGCACAGCCGACCACCAACTCAAGTGAACAATTCAAAAACACATTTACTTCTTCAGCCAACTAATTCCATTAAAATCTCTTTTTCTTTTTCAAACTGCATTTAATGTGAGAAAAACCCAACAATTACAGGTAGGGTCAATGGTGTTCAAAACCAAACCTATTGGAGGGGTGGTAGTGGTGGCAGTAGTAGAAGGTGATGGCGGTGGTGGTAAAAAAATGGGTGATATGGAACTACCGACTGACGAAGAACATGCAAATTTAATCACAACTAGAGGCTTGGGCACACGCGATGCGTGTGCAAGTCGGATTTTCACAACGTTTTTGTAAAAATGCTTTCCACTTATTGTTTGATTAAATTTTCACAAATGTTGTGAAAATTCGACTTGCACATGCATCGCGTGTGCCCAAACCTCTAGTCAAACAATAAGTGGGAAACATTTTTACAAAAATGTTGGAAAAATTCCACGCATCTCGTGTGCCCTGGCCTTTAGTGTTAACCTGTTATGATAGATAAACAACACAATTAAATTCTAAAAAAATCAATCGAATGGTTATATACTGTTGTAACAATTAACATGTATATACATATCTATACATTACCATGCTAATCGCCACTATTTTGCTAACGTCGCTGCCGCCACCGATTTTGCATGGATCTAATACCTAAGTACTCTTCAATAAGATTTTGTAAATAAATCGAGTTAGCTCTCACGGAGAACATCCATTTTGAACAATACACAGAATGGTTCCCAATTTATAGAATTCAATTTCCAGTTTCATCAATTTGGGGGGGGGGGGGGGGGGGGGGGGGGGGTGTTTTTCTACCAAAACAACTAATTACATAAACACACCTCACCGTAGCGTTTAATTCCTCTTGAAAGACAAATACAGTGTAAAGGAAAGTAAAAAAGGAGAAGCCAAGTAAAAAAGGAGAAGCCGGGCAAATCCTTGTAGGGCGCAGATCACAGCCGTCCAAACGTGCTTTCAATGGTCTGAATTTAAAATGAAATTTTCCTGTAAAACACTTTTGAATGACTGTGATCTGCACTACACGCCCTGGGATGCATCTATAGGGTTTCCGAAATAGCAATTGAAAACAAAAGGCAAAGAGAGAAGATGAGATACCTTGCAGTAGGAGACTGTGTGGCAGTATAGGCTCTTACTTTTTTTTTTTTTTTTTTTGATTTGTCGCTATTTTAGAAAATTAAAAAGCCTGACTACTCCTACTTGTAAAGTATACAGAAAACAAAAGTTACTAAAAAAGCAAATAAAGGAAGAGCAAAAAAGGTAACCTTATAGAAGACAGATTCGTTCAGTTAAGTTTTCAGAGAAAGAGAGAAGAAAGGTGCTAGACTGGTTTTACACAATCACCTGATAGTTAATCCTTCCGGTGGTTAAAAAGGAGTATGTGAAATCCGGTCACAAATTAACCCATCAAATAGCAATCACAATGAAGCACTACTATTTTTGAACTCCACTTACACAAATTTGAAAAAAAAAAAAACCACAATTAAGGAACACAAAATTAATTCTAAAGAAGTGAGAACAAAATACTCCGTAACAAAGAATAATTTGCTAAACAAAAGGTAGAAGAGAATGGCAATGGCTTACATTGGTTTATTGTGACCAAGTATTCCCCCACAGTATGCACAATTGTTCCAAAGAGACAGAGTTGCAGGAGATCAAAAACAAAAAAAGAGTTGCTAGAGATCATAATTGAAGATGGCTGTTCGAAGGGAGGGAGGGGAATTGTAGAAGCAGTTAACTGGGAAAACGGGAACAGGGCACATGGCTGCTATTTTGTCATGATGATTTTGATAACTGCCATATATGCCAATTCATGTTTTTACCCTCCAAAATTTTAACTATTTTGTTTTGTGTGTTTTTTTTTTCTTTAGAGGATAGTTTTGGAAATGAAAAAGCATGACAAAAAAGGGAGACACCAAAGTGGTGCTCTCCCTTTATATATTAGAATAGAAGATTAAGTAGGTATCATGTTGCTTAATTTTTTTAACTTTTTAGATCTACATTTTAAAAGGCGCTTAAAATATCCATCAACTCCTAAATCGTGTTATGATTGCATAACTGATACCCAGCCGTTTATGAGATTAATTATACCCACATGGTCCCTTCAAATTGTACCTCCACCATTCAACTATGCCATTATTATTATTATTATTAATAATTATTACCCTCCACTTATCTCATTCATAATCCAACTTTAATTAGTCAAACAAAATTGACAATGACTCCAGCGTTTCTTTATCATCAAAGTCACTAGCTAAACGGTTTTGTTTATGTCCTGGTGGAGGAACTTATAGCTTTATTGCCACGCACATATCTGTTAAGTGGATCCTTAAATTTATTGTTTAAAAGGATTTCTTCAGGTACCGGAAAATACTATTTAGAAGTGGAAGCTGAGGAATCGGTAAAAGTCAGCCGCCTTACGTTTTTTTTTGACATTTGTTAGCATAATACCATGTTCACACACTAGCCGTTTTATGTCGTGCCACGGGAGTCGAAACGCGTGAATATGAGAGAAAACTAAAACTCCGTTTACATTCGTCAATGAAAATACAAAAACAAAAAAGAACTCTCGTTCTCTCATCTTCTCCTCCTTGTTCTGTTTGTTTCCACACAAAGGGCGGACATTCAATGCCGGCATCAAACTAATACAGCTCACATGTCATTCTCATGGGTCTCTCGACTCTCTCCCTTGCATGGGTAATGATGTAGAACGCGTGGATGTCCAATTTCATGATCAATTGAACCGGTCGAAGCCTCGAAAGTTCAAACGTTATTTGATTGCAAATTACCCAATTTGGCAACTTTCGAACGAGCTTGGATCGGGTACAAGCTTGGTGGGCTGACTTAGTTTCGCACTAGTTGACGATCAATGGTGTTTTTCAGCCTAATTCCTTCGTTTAGGCCTCCAATTAGACGTTTTTTGCCGTTTTAGAAAATATTTGTTTCGTCAATAACTTTTAGCGTATAATTCTGTAGAAGTTGATTCTTTTTGAAAAAGTCATGTTTTTCTTTTCTTTTTGCAATTTTATTATTTTCTCCAAATTTTGAAAAATTTCGTTTTTTAGCCTTTTTACTTTGAAAAGAATGGATCCGAAACACTGGATCAAATCCATTATTCCCAATGGACCAAGAGTTATATAGGCTCCGATCAGGTACTTAATGATATCCAATTAAGCTGATTTTTTGCATAGTTGTTCTACTCGACGAGCTCTACAAAGTGAACGATTCGGATCATCGGAGCGAGACCGGGATGGGCCCCAAAAAGGGCGCAGCAGCACGCTGCTCTCCCCAAGGGGGAGAGCAGCCCCCCCGGGTCCCTTTATTGAGAGGTCAATGGGTCAAATCTTGTCAAAGGCAAGAATCAATTATTAGTTCTCTTGTAAAGGAGTTTTTCGTTGTTAGTTTATTTATTTTCCCCCGTATGAAGCTATTTATTGGATTGTAATATTGTATTGGGTTCGATTTAGTTATTGCTGACCTCACATGCGCATATATAATTAATGGAGTAAATTCTTTGAATGTAATTCTTGTACGCTAGCTTGTCATAGAAAAAAACCGTACCAATGGAATAATACATTACATACATAACCTCGTTTACAAAAATGATACGTACCAAAATAAGATCATTGAGATGGATCTTAATTAATTACGAATCCCACTTAAACAATGGGCCTCAGCCGCCTCACTCTAGCTTCCAATCAGTAAAATTCACCCACTGTCACAAATCACAACCGGACCCCCGAATGAAGAGGCCAAAATACACCTAGGATGGTCATCATTTCTGAAGCTTAATTTTAGTATCATAATAGAGGCGATCAGTGTGTATATGAGTAGTAAAATGTTGAGCAATTTTTAAAGTGGAGAATCCTAACGTAATGATCCACTTGAAAGGGGAGAATCCAACGTAATGAGAATCAGATGTGGCGTGGGAATTTGGCATCTGAGAGGTCTTACACAGATCAATCAATAAACTAAACAGGTGAGATGTGTTGTGTGCTCTTAAGCCTTCACACATCCGTTCTTAATTTTTTGGATTTTGAATTTTTTAAAATTCAATGAGAGAGAGAGGAGAGGAGGGGGGATATGATTTTAGGAGCATATATATTGAGGAAAAATAATTCAATGCCCCAAGGACATGGTATGGGTTGACCTAACTCATCTCTCCATCACACATTTTTGTGGTTCCCACTATAAATCAAGCCCACACAAAATTTCTTTTTGTCTCATGTATTGAACGGATACAACACTAATAGTATGGATGCGACTGGGTGACAGTTTGGGAAGGAAGGGGCCAAAGAAACTGAAATTGTAACATTGTAGTGGGGCGAAATATCCGAAGGACCAAGAGGTTCACGATACTCGGGATTTGATATGATGTTCCTAACCAGATAGTTGTCTCAGTTCATCTGCTCCATAAGGAATCGAGATACGTCAGTCGTACACGATTATCCGAAAGATAAAGTGTCTTGAGGGACCTGGCCGAGCTTCGATCGTTCTCCGAAGGAAGATACCCGTTTGTTCGGATATGATCGTTGATAGGTTTCTTTCGTTCGGTGAAGTATGCTGGCTATTGCTCCCCGTTCCTTCGGATACGATAACTTCACTCGGGGGATACAGTTCCAGAACTTTCTAGAAGGTTCCAAAGAAACGTGGGGAAGCCTCTCTGATAAAGGATGGGACAGCTCTGAATGATGTGACCCCCCCTTTATTCTGACTGGGCGGCTCCCCTTCTCCCACAAGCGGCGCTCATTTAATGCTCCTGACTCGTGACGTCATCCGAGCATCAGTGAGCACGTGGGTGGCAGGGACAACCCATACTCCACTCTTTCTTTCTTTGCCTATAAATAGGAGGACATCTTCTCCAAGGAAGAGGTCAGCTATCTACACACTCTTAACTCCCCTAGTATATATTTTCTGACTAAACTTCTTCCCGGCTCCTTTTCTGACTAGATCGTCGGAGCTTCTTCCCGGAGGAACAACCCCCTCCGGTTCTGCAGGTACCTGACGTCCGGTGCCACGTCGCTCGGTTCAGAAGGGTCAAGATTGAGGAGAAGAAATCAGCCCCCCACAATTGGCGACTCTGCTGGGGACGACTTAACCTAGCAACGTGGACCTGATTTCTACCCCCATCTCGACACTATTTCAGTCCGGTTCGCCCACACCCTCACCTTCTTATGGCTCAACACATCCCACCTCCTGGCCCGGAGAACTTCACTTTGGGGTTGTCCGGGTATGGATCCATCAACCATGAACACGAACACACAACACTCCCGCATCAGTCGGTCTCTCGACGGCTTTCGTTTCCACCAACAGAGCTGGATGTTGCCCTGGCGGAGCAAAAACGCCAAGCAACGGTCATAGCCATGCTACAACAACGCCTAGAAGAGCGGGACGGTAACCAACTTGTCACCCCCGTTGCTGTCCATCAAGCTGGACCTAGTCAACCGGTGAGACGCCGAAAAAGAAGCAGGAGGTCCCACCACAACCGAACTACAGAACCAGCATTACCCGAGAGACGAACCGTCTTCGAGCGTCTGGAACCCAGCGCTCGGCCACAACAAACGGGCTCCCGCCCACGGCTGGAGAGCCTTGCCCGAACGGAAAGCACTCGATCTTCGGCGACACACTCCACGGCGGGAACGCACCAAGCGGAAGCATCGGGCCAAGGGCGTCGCCCGTCTAGGAACTACTCGGACGTCAGAAAGGAAAAACGGCCCATGGATCTGAACGATTCACCTCGGCGAAGCTACCATGATGAATTCCCCGAACGATACGTATCGCCATATCGAGATTCCGAGTGTCGCCATGACAGAAAGCTAACGGAAGGGTCGCGAAGTCGTCTGACGGATCCAAATCAGGAAGGACGTTCGGAAAGGGCTAACACCATCACCCTTTACGATCAATTCACTGGACTTTCGACGGTGTACCAACCGGTGGCTGGTCCTCGGGAGATTCCACAAGCTCGGCCAGGAGGGTCCGAGCTGGCCCTTGCGCAAAGAAGGGAACAGGGAGAGAACGACGAGGATACCGGGCCGAACGTCCTCGTCGGCCCCATCATGAACGACGGACCCCCGAGCCTCGTCCAAACTTGCCACCTGCAGTAGTCCAACCGAGCCCCGCACCGGAGGACAATTCGAAGCTCGGGAAGGCGAAAGCGTCCCCCTTCGTAGACGCTATACAGCAAGAGCGACCACCGGAGCGGTTCGTCATGCCGAAGCTCAAGCGATACGAAGCCAAAGAGGACGCAGTCGCTTTCGTCTGCCGCTTTCGCCAAATGATGAGCCTCCACAACTTCTCTGACGCACTTATGTGCAAAATCTTCCCCCTCTCGTTAAGTGAGCCAATCATGCTCTGGTACAATCAGTTGAAACCAAAGTCCATTACCTGTTTCAACGAGCTTGAGTTGGAATTCACGAAGAGGTTTGTAACCAGCAACGTCCAACCGAAGACTCTCTCCATGCTGGTAAATATGAGGAGGACCCCGGGAGAAACTCTTCGGCTGTATACCGAACGATATTGGGAAGTATACAACCTTATTCCTGACTGTGATCAGGGCGTGGCTGCAGAATCGTTTATGAACGGCCTGGATCCAAATTCAGCCATGTTTCGGGATCTTTCGAGAAACCCACCCAAGAGCATGGGGAACTGATGACCATTATTGAGAAGGACTGCGTTCATGAGGAGGCAATGGCCGAGCGTCATATTCCGAAGGTCACGGAAATGGTTAAGGCTCATCCTGCGGCTCGAAAGCAAGTGGCCAGCGTCGGACAGACGCCGAGGGTTAATCAGCCGAACAACCGAAATCGACCCCCGCAACACCAACAGAACGTGGTGCAACAGAAACGGGAACCGAGGCCAGACGAGTACATTGCCGAGCAAACCACCTTCACGGAGCCCATCTACAAACTTCTCTCTATTATCGGAACGCTCCCATTCTTCTCTTGGCCTACGGGACTCCTCGGCACAGCAGGCCAGGGACCGGGGATGTGCTCATACCACAAAGAGCGAGGGCATTACACGACCAAGTGCCAGCCATTTAAAAGGTATTTGGAAGAGCTTGCCGCGGCTGGGCATCTCAACCCCTGGATCGACACTCGGAAATGTCCACTGCCGCCTCCGCCTCCATTGCTCGGTGGTATTGTCAGTGTAATTCAGGGGGTGGCTTCGGGAGAACGTGTATCCGAGCTACAAAAGGAAATCAGTACTGCCGTCGCCGCCTTGTCAGTCTGCAACGTCGGTACTTCGGCCAAGAGGAAATTTGAAGATCCGAACCATGACGGCCAAATTACCTTCACGACCGAAGATTTGAAGAGAGTTCAGATGCCACATACCGATGCCCTTGTCGTAACGGTGATCATTGACAAGTCGACCGTTCAACGGGTGTTGGTTGATCATGGAAGCTCGGCTGATGTGATGTTTTATTCTACTTACAAGAGTCTTGGCCTGTCCCCGAATCAGCTTCGGCCAGCAACAGCTCCGCTCGTTGGGTTTACGGGCGCACCCGTTTGGCCACTGGGCGCAATCAACCTCCTTGTGAGAGCCGGTTCCCGAGTGATCGACGTCGAGTTCATAGTGGTTAGTTCTCCTAGCCCTTATAACGTGATCCTCGGTCGAGCCTGGCTACACGGGATGCAAGCGGTGGCCTCCTCATACCATCAAGTTGTGAAGTTCATCGGGTGGAACGGAAGACAAGAAAGCCTCCGAGGAGATCAAGTGCAATCCAAGAAATGTTATATCAGCACAGTCACAACGAAACAAAGCTGCTTAGAAGTGCAGTGTGTGGAAAGTGGGGAAATGGATGTGCTTGAAGATGTTGGACTTCCGGTCCGAGCAAAGATCCTCCGAGGAACTTATTCGCATGCCAATTTCGGAAGACGGCACCCGGTACTTCCTCATCGGCAGTTCTCTGACCGAGGAGGAGCGGAATGAGATGTTCGACTTCCTCCTGCGACACATTGAGGTATTTGCTTGGACCCCGCAGGAGATGCCAGGCGTAGATCCCTCGTTTGCAACCCATTCTCTGAACGTCGACCCGAACAGAAAGCCTGTGGTGCAGAAGCTTCGGCGTTCCTCTGCCCTTCATGTTGATGCTGTGATGGCAGAGGTGGAACAATTATTGGAGGCAGGGGCAATTCGAGAAATTCTTTACCCCACTTGGTTGGCTAACCCTGTTGTGGTTCCGAAGAAAAATGGAAAGCTGAGGGTTTGTGTGGACTACGCGAACCTCAATGATGCTTGCCCAATGGATAGGTTTCCCCTCCCTCGGATCGAACAAATGGTGGACGCAACTGCGGGATGTGAGCGGTTGAGTTTTATGGACGCCTACCGAGGGTACCACCAGATCGCCCTTGACAAAGACGATCAGGAGAAGACGGCCTTCATCTCGCCTCGGGGCGTCTATTGCTACAATGTTGTTCCGTTCGGTTTGAAGAACGCCGGGGCTACATTTCAACGAACGATAACATCCATGTTCCCTGGGATGCTCGGACGAATTTTGGAGGCTTATATCGATGATTTGGTATGCAAGAGCAAGTTTGCTCGGGATCATCTTCGGGACCTCGGAGAGGTTTTCTCCGTCCTGAAGAAACGAAAGTTGCGGCTCAATGCTGAGAAATGTGCGTTCGGAGTCAGCTCTGGAAAATTCCTTGGTTACATAGTTAGTCGCCGAGGCATTGAAGCTGATCCGACGCAAATCACTGCAGTGCAAAACCTTCGAGCTCCAACTACTATAAGGGAAGTGCAACGTCTTACAGGAATGGTTGCAGCGTTGAATCGGTTTATTCGACGCTCGGGAGACCTCTGTCGACCGTTCTTTCAAGCTATCAAAACCAGCCGCCGAAGATTTGTCTGGACCGGGGAATGTGAGCAGGCTCTGCAATCACTGAAAGACTACCTATCCTGCTCTCCTCTCCTCGTCAAGCCACAACCTGATGAAGACCTGTACCTTTACCTCGCCGTCTCGGATCATGCTACCAGTTCAGTGCTTGTTCGGAAAGAAGGGACAGAGCACCAGCCAATTTTTTACTCAAGCAAGACGATGACGGATTCTCAGACTCGGTACCTGCCTATGGAGAAGTTGGCATTGGCTCTCGTGTCATCTAAAACGAGCCTTTTGCCTTACTTCCAATGCCATAGGATCGTGGTCCTTACTGAGTTTCCTCTCAAGGCTGTGCTTCGGAAGACGGATTCCTCGAGTCGGATCTTGAAGTTCTCTCAAGACTTGGCTAATTATGACATCCAGTTCGAACCTCGGACGGCGATCAAGGGCCAAGCGTTAGCTGATTTCTTCGCCGAGCTTACTCCGGGCTTGCAAGATGAAGCTAACGCCTTGACTCTAGCGGAGACCGAAGCTCGGCTAGCTGCGACCGAGTCCCACATGGAATGGATCCAACAGCCAACCGACGCACGACGCACAAGATTCACGCTCGGCAAAAAGCGCCCTGCTCATGAATGGAGCTTATTTTCTGGAGATGCTTGGCGGATGACTGTGGATGGAGCGTCAAACATCCATGGGGCTGGGGCTGGAGTAGTTTCTTGTATCACCCGAGGGGACCGTGCACGAGCATGTTGTCTCAATCGGTTACCGAGCAACGAACAACGAAGCCGAGTATGAAGCCTTAATTGCTGGGTTGCAAGTTGCCCTTCGGCTTGGTGCGGATTCTGTTCATGTATTCTGTGACTCTCGGCTGATTGTGGGACACTTGAATGACGACTATCAAACCAGGGATGAACGAATGAACGCCTATGTAAGTCACGTTTTGGTTCTTCTGAAACAATTCGGACGTGTGGAAATTGAGTGGATCGCTCGGGAGCATAATGCTCACGCTGACGCCCTCGCAGGCCTCGCTTCGGTATATCGAGCCTCGGGCAGTCGCACAATAGTGTTTGACGAGGTCAACATTCCGAGCTTCGAACCCTCTGACCCACCGGTTGCGGCCATATCGTTCGGCACCAGCCAATTGGATCCTATTGTTTTGTATCTTCAGAATCAAACCTTGCCTGCAGACAAAAAGGAAGCTCACAAGATATGCCGTGCCGCTAATTACTTTTTAGATCCCAACGGAAGTCTCTACCGAAGAACTTTCACGGGCCCCGATTTGAAAGTGGTGTTTGAGTCTCAAGTGGACGGTGTACTGGATGAGTTACACTCGGGAAGTTGTGGGGCTCATTCAGGTGGACGAAGTATGGCGCAGCGAGCTTTGACCCAAGGCTATTGGTGGCCGAAGATGGTGAAACAATCCGAAGATTATGTGAAGCGCTGCGTTCGGTGTCAGAAGCAAGCTTCGCTCATTCACCAACCAGCATTTCCACTAAAGATGATCACAAGTCATTGGCCTTTTGCAGTCTGGGCTTTCGACATTGTGGGCAAATTGCCCAAGGCTCCTGGAGGTTTTGAGTATTTGTTGACTGCCACGGACTTGTTCACTAAGTGGGTCGAAGCCAAGGCAATGGTGAAGACGACAGCCGCTGACGTGGAACGATTCATATGGAAGCACATCATCTCGAGGTTCGGTGTTCCATATGCCATTCTCTCGGACAACGGCTCACAATTCGTTGCTGCTGCCCTCAAGGCCTTCTACAAACGACGCAAGATCACGATCCAGAATTCTTCGGTTGCGTATCCGCAGGGCAATGGTCAAGCCGAGGCATCCAATAAAACAATCACTCGGGGGCTCAAGCGTCGTTTGGATAGGAAACTCGGATTGTGGGTTGAGGAACTCCCTCATGTCTTGTGGGCCTATCGTACTACGCCTCGGCGTTCCACGGGACGTACCCCCGTTTTCAATGGCCTACGGCATGGAGGCCGTCCTCCCCCTATCCACCTTGATTTCCACAGCCCCGTACGGAAAATTTCAACCCAGTGGATAACAATGCTCTCGTGGGTTCGGAGTTAGATTTTGCCGAAGAACTTCGCGATAATGCTAACCTGCGGCACGCCACGTATCAACAAGAAGTTGCACGAGGCTACAACAAGAACGTTCGGTCACGGCCATTTCAACGTCGGGGATCTCGTCCTTCGGATGGTTGTGGAAGCCAAAAAGCTGACGAAACTCAAGGATCCATACGAGGGTCCCTACCGAGTGATCGAGAAGATCGGCCATGGGGTTTACAAGCTAGCTGAGATGGATGGTACTCCCATATCTAACCCTTGGAATGCTCAAAAGCTTCGGAAGTTCCATGGCTAGCTGTTGTTTCACATTTTTACTTTTCTTCAATTGTTATTTCTGTTCAACCTTGTAAGCCTTGGGCCATTATTAATAGAAGCTTCTTTTTTTATCTTGTTTGTTTTCTGTGTTTTCTTTTTGTAAGTATTGGGTATCTCACCTAGCCCACTTTTAAGCCGTTGGGCTCCACATCGTGTTCGTATGGGTCATATTCACATAGCCCTCGGCACATTCATCCAAGTGATCTGTCCTTCGCCCTCGGTGCATTCGTTTGGGCGTCTCTTGCGTCGCCCACATCATTTCGTTCCCTCGGGGGAAATCTTCCTCTGCGTGCCCTCGGATGATTGATCATTTACTATCTGCTTGAATTCCCGCCTATGTCCTTCGGCAATCCTAGCAGATAGGGGGCTATTATGGGAAGATCAACAAATGGGAAGATCGATGGAGCACGACCCAGAACATTTGCACGACATATACTTATCCGAACATCACGGTTAATTCATAAAGGAACAAAAACTCCGAATGACAATACTCGTGAAATTTGCTTGTATTTCAACAACCGAAGAAAAATACTTGTGACAATTTCTTCACATCTCCAAAACACATTACAACGACCGTCCTACACGCCAACTGGCGAACGTCTGTTCAAACTAACAAAACAAATAATAAAACAAAAAAAAAAAAAAACAACACCAAAAGAGCAAATCGCCCAACTCAAGGGGCTGGAGTGGGGAAGAGAGGCAGAGTAGGGTCATCTGTCGGAGCTGGAGTGGTGTCAACTTCGGTAGCATCTACGGGCGTTACGACAGGGGCAGGTTGCTCCTCAGCCTCGGGCTGTTGTTGTGCCTCCTCGGCCTGTGGCGCTTCGGCATGACAACGAGGGGGAACTTCAACCAGCATTCTCCGCTCGTCGTCAGCCTCCACGCCGGCGTCATCAAAGCCCGTGTTGTAGCCCAGCATGAAGCTTGCTTTATGCTGGTCTTCGAGCATCTCAGCCTGGGCCTCGGCGAGTTCTTCTGCGGCTGCTTCCTCGGCCTCGAAGTACCCCTTGTCGTACCCCTTGCTGTACTCCTTCGCCAGCTCCACCTTCATCTCCTCTCGGCCAAGAGCTCTTCCCTCGGCCAACCCTTCGTCCTTCCCTTCCAACCTGGTTTTTTCAGCAGCTTCCTGCAAGCCTTTTACCAAGTCGTTGAGGTTGAACACTTGAGCCTCGAGTGCTTTGCGTGCTGCCTCGGACTCCTCCCAGCTTTTTTTATATTCATCGGCCGCATCCTTATTCACCTGTAAAGACTGCAGCAGCAGTTTCTTCCTTTTCTCGTGCTCGGTGAGATGAAGGTTGACACTCATAATGGACTGGGAGGCCTGAGAGACGAGCAATTTATTAGATAAGGAGAGAATAAAAGGAGAAATAGAACCGAAGAAACTCACCCTCGCAGCATGGTAGTAATACTCGGTGAGCGCAGCTTTAAGCGAGGGGGGAGATTGAACGTCCCTCGGCAGTCCCACCCCTGACAGTAATGTCAAGGCAAAGGGAAGGATCCTCCCGAAGGCTGTCGGACTGAAGGATCTGCTTCTTGTCCGGAGTGATGAAGCTCGGCGCCCATGGAACCGTGTCTACAGCTGTTCCCTTCCCCTTGACTGCCTCGGATGCTCCTCCCTCGGCCTCGGTCGGCACCGTTTTTTGTTTTTTGCTAGCCGGGTGCATCCTTCGGTGCTAGAGGAGCAGGCGGGGTAGCACGTTTCTGAGTTGAGGGGGGAGGCACCTTTTTGCTCGGTTTGCCGAGCTCGTGGCCTCTGAGGCCCCGGCTTTCTTTGAAAGGCCTGTGGCCTTGCCTTTCTCGGCTGCCTCCAGCTTCTTCTGAAGCAACTCCTTCATGCTTCGTGGAGGCAAGTTCTCTTCCCCTTCAGGTTGTGGTGTCTTCTGTCGGTTCGCGGAATAAGCCCTCTGAGTGGCCTGTCTACGCTCGGAAGACGCTCTTGGGGCAGATCTTCAGATTTGTCCTCCCCTTTGTCAGCCTCCTTCCTTCGGATCCTGCCCCCGTATGCTGCTGTGTACTGGAGGATTGTAGGGGCGTCTCTCTCGTCCCAAGGGATGGTGAGGAGGGTGGCAGCAAGCTTGCAATTCTAGCAGCTCTGGACAACGCCTGTTCACCCTTTCGTAACTGTCGAACAAAACAGGAAAAACAAAACATCAGTCCGAAAGAACAGAAATATGGACTAAAATGGACGAAACAACTTAAGGAAAGCAATAAAAATCTCTTACGAGGTTCGCCCCTGCGTGTGGCAACTTCGAATTGCCCGTACTCCAGCAAGGGAAACTGATAATTTCCCCGAACCTCGACGTAGTCCGAGGCCCATTTCTCGGAGTCATACATCCCTTCTGGAATAATTTTGGCCATGTTCCTTCGGGAACACAGATAGTATCTTGAGTACCTCACGTTCCGAGACATCGTATAGGTCTCAAAAATGTGATGGGCTTCCAATGGGTACATCTTTAGCTCGGCGAGCTTTATTATAGAGTGGATGATTCGATAAGAATTGACGCTCAGCTGGCAAGGCGTGAGCGAGAAAGAGAGAGAGGACCTCCCTGAGGACTCTGTTGCATCGGGAATCTCAGGCCACCTTCGGTGATGGCCCATCAGTGGAACCGTGATGTGTTCATCACTGAATCTAATCCGAGGGCCAGGGGACTGGTGTGACGACGACATCGTTCGGGATTTTGTAATCCCTTCGGAAGGACCTCATACCTCGTCGCTCTCGAAGGATTTCCAGTATGGGCATGGGTCCTTTCCTGCTCGATCAGGAATGACGTCAGGGTCTTGTGGGACTATCTTCCTTTTCTTCCTTTGGGGTTTGGATGGAGATCAATAGCTCCTTCTGCGCCCTCGGCTTGGCTCGACGAAGCCGTGGCCCGCACCACCTTCGGCGACATCTCTGTCGGATATGGTCTCCTCGGCCTCATCGTCCTCATCCGCCGCTTCCGTCGGATTGTCTTGCCCCCTCTCCGAGGGATCGTCCTCTAGGTCGATTATCTGACTCTCAGGAGGCATCGTTCGGAGAGGAGTGATGCTAGCAGGGATGTCGGTTCCCGCAGACTCTCCAGACTCCTCGTTCCTATCCCGAACACGGTTAATGCCGAGCTAGGTGGAGATAGCGTCGGAAATAGCGAGGTTCGACCCTCCAGCGCCTAAGTCCGCGCTGTCTACTTGAGCGAAAGGACTCCCCGGATGAAGCCGAAGCAGAGGTAGCCATACCTATAATCAAAAGTGCAAGGGGAAGGACCGTTAGCGAATTGCCATGGTCGAGTCCTAATGTGCCTATGTTCAGTGAGACGTGGATCCGAGGGAAACCGATCCTCCCGATAGAGGACTAACCGAAGCGGAGATTCCGAGTTCGAGTAAACGATTAAAACTGGAAAGAGGGTTTCCCTAGTGTTGCTCGGAAGAACAGATGTTGAAGATTCAACTACGTTCGGAAGAACAGATGAACGTCTTCAACATGTTCTACAGGTTCTACAGTGCACAGGCAGGAAAACGGGGCCGAAAAGCAGAAAAAAACGACCCGGAAACAGTAACTGAGATGCAGGAAAAGAGTGAGGAAAGCAGAGATACCTGGAAATCAACGAAAAATCTGGTCGAAGTCTTCAAAATCGTCGAAAATTCTGCAGGATGGCTTGGAGTTTCTGAGAGTGGGGACGGCTGGAACTGCTCAAACGTCTGAGGAGAGAGAGAAAAAGTGATTCTCTCTCTCCTCTCGTCGCATCTTTATACCTAGGGCGGAATTCGAAGCATCGCCGAGCCCCCAACCGTAGGATTTGGGCGGGAGACTGATGTGACCGTCGATGTCTGACACGTGGAGGCTTACGGGCTGCGCCGTATCGACGTCCAATGGCGGGATGGACGCGTGGCTTCTTCTGAAGCTGGCGGTTGCAGGAGCATTAAATGAAAGGTTACGGACCCTGACGATTCAATATCTTTGTGACGTTTGACATGGTACCGGCGTTCGGAAGCTCATGTCAACGATTCTGGTTCGGTGGCGGTTTGTTCCTTCGGCCACTACTGATTTTTCAACTCCTCCTTCCATTCCGAAGCTTGACAACTATGGAAACAGGAGTTGAGGGGCTATTGTAGTGGGGCGAAATATCCGAAGGACCAAGAGGTTCACGATACTCGGGATTTTGATATGATGTTCCTAACCAGATAGTTGTCTCAGTTCATCTGCTCCATAAGGAATCGAGATACGTCAGTCGTACACGATTAATCCGAAAGATAAAGTGTCTTGAGGGACCTGGCCGAGCTTCGATCGTTCTCCGAAGGAAGATACCCGTTTGTTCGGATATGATCGTTGATAGGTTTTCTTTCGTTCGGTGAAGTATGCTGGCTATTGCTCCCCGTTCCTTTCGGATACGCTAACTTCACTCGGGGGATACAGTTCCAGAACTTTCTAGAAGGTTCCAAAGGAAACGTGGGGAAGCCTCTCTGATCAAAGGATGGGACAGCTCTGAATGATGTGACCCCCCTTTTATTCTGACTGGGCGGCTCCCCTTCTCCCACAAGCGGCGCTCATTTAATGCTCCTGACTCGTGACGTCATCCGAGCATCAGTGAGCACTGTGGGTGGGCAGGGACAACCCATACTCCACTCTTTCTTTCTTTGCCTATAAATAGGAGGACATCTTCTCCAAGGAAAGAGGTCAGCTATCTACACATCTTAACTCCCCTAGTCTATAATTTTCTGACTAAACTTCTTCCCGGCTCCTTTTCTGACTAGATCGTCGGAGCTTCTTCCCGGAGGAACAACCCCCTCCGGTTCTGCAGGTACCTGACGTCCGGTGCCACGTCGCTCGGTTCAGAAGGGTCAAGATTGAGGA
>BPLT01000095.1:717500-750000 GCA_019656295.1 Rhododendron mucronatum var. ripense | reverse complement strand
AAATACATCTGAAAAAATACCATAAATCTCAATCTCATAGTTTCCGATCAAATTTTGATGATTCGAGCTACTCAATATGTGCAGAACGGTGATTTTAAGAGTAATTACGAGAAAATCGACTATAAAAAATTACCGAAAAAGTGCTTGTTTTGAGCACAATTTTTAATTGTTCAATAAAAACTGTTCCGATCAAGTCCTTCCCGGTCCCTTTAGTAGGGTTCTTCGACGCTGCTCAATCCTCACTTTGGGACTCCCACGGATGTGGGATATTTTTGGAAGACGTGTTTTTATGCTTGTGCTACTACTCAAGCGCGCATAGACGCAGTACATGACTCAAGTCTTGGCTCTATAAAGAATCCATCGGAGGTTTACAAGAATTTATATTATAGAAAGACTACAATACACACTTCTTATTCGTGTGTGTATCATATACATCCCCTAAACTGTTATGAATTATAGAGAAAATGTTACAAACTGTATTGCTAAAAAGTTAGGAATCATATAAAGGTTAAGAGATACATCAAAATATAATGAATCATAATGAAAATGTTATGAATCGTACTGCTGAAAAATTATAAATTTTATAATAAAGTTACGAAACAATTAAAACATTATGAATGAACCATAAAATAAGTACATATGATACACTCTTTTAAGGGATGTGTATTATAGACTTTCCCCTTTATTATTATAGGTAAAATCGAGTTTTTCTCACAATATGAGGGACGTCATATTACCCTTGCAGTCAAAACTATCTAGCTACCCTAGCCTAGTCCAACCGGTTGCTTTCGCGGACTGGTCGTTTGTGCTGAGGGGCCGGCCGGATTACGATTGAGGTTTGGGACCGAGCTAGAGTGATTCCACACCACAGAGTTCGAGCATCTAAAGTCTGAGCCATTCAACACCATACAAAAAGATATTGAATGGGCAATCAATGGGTCCGTTTTTCCTCAGCCCCCAGCCAATCTACGTCCATGGAAAAAGCGGGCACAGTAAGAAAACTCTAAATTTGGAAAATTCAGCAGTTTATTTTCCTGTCTGGAAATGGAAATTGTCTCATTTCTATCCTGCTCACAGAAAGCTTGAAACCAATCCACCCCACTGGCTTGAACGGGCCATTGGTATCAAAGCAAAATTCTGTTTCGTTCACAAATGCATGGCTCGGAACGTCATCCGTTACGCGTGGGATTTGGAAAATCCGACTTTAGCGGTGAAATCGGAAAATCTCAGCCAGGTGTTAGCGAATATAGGACTTCAATGAAAGATCTACAACGAATTAGCGGTCTGACTTCTCGTGAGAATACTAAGAAAACCAAAGAGAGGAATGGATTTTAGCATGTACTTATGCATCTACATTTCGGTTTTGCAATATAAATTTCTACAACTTGACCGTTTAAAGGCCAATTCATAATTCTTCAACTGTAGTTTTCCTTTTTAGAACAAGTGAATTCATAGCACATTATTTAAGTTTTTTCACATACCCTATTACTATTAATTACGGAGTTAGAGGGAGTTAACGTAAGACTGAGGTAATGTGCTCTTCTATGAGCTCGAGCCTTGTAGCCCCAACGTTATTTCGCTCGAAACCAAGGACTACGTACCACTTGATGAGGGTCCATACATTACACATTACGCATATGATCGATATCCAAGTTATTGGGATTACTTGATTCAAACGTTTCACCGAAAAAAAAAAAAACGATTGATTCAAACAAACAGGCCAGTATGCGGCATTCACAAAATTTGGGTCGACTCGTCTACGTGGGCCTTACAATGCATTCCATCCTGCGTAGCATGGTTAGGCCCAATCCAACACCACTTAGCAAGTTGAATCTAAGGGCCCGTTTAGCTTCATTATTAAATAGTACTTTTGTTCTTTTTCTTTTTGCGAGTATTGTATGCATCAGTGGAGGTAGAGAGAATGTTAGTAGATTAGTCCACATGAAAATTTCAGAGACTATCCATAAGCCGTGAATCCCAATCACCCATGACGGGGCTCGAACCCTGGGTTCCCAGTCCCACATGGGAAGGACTAGGGGATGCCAACTAGATTATAACTCATTAACAGCTTCATTATTACACTAATCTAATAAGTGAAGTAGTCGTTGTCTGACGAATAAGCTCGGACACCAGACCACTCATGCCCGCCCGTTTGTCTCACCCTAAATGGAATGACTATCTTAGTCTCGCCTTAAATGGAATGACTATCTTAGTTACGCTGCGCTCCGACCTGAGTCCCCATGTCTGCTTTTCCTTCCGCCCGCAACCCAAGAAGTTGGCTTTGCCAACGCAACATTAGGGCCGTCCCTTAGATTCTATATTTTGCATTATAACGGATTCTGGCAATTTGGGAGCACAAATACATTTTTGGATAAAGCATTCTCAAAATCACACAATTTGAAGAATCTGTCTTGGAGGAGTTTTTTTACATTCTCATTTTCCCTTACCGATGAAAATGATGAATTATCCTTGACCATCTTATGGGAATTTCTCTTTATTTCAAAATATCATAATACGATAATAATAACTAGGTGGTAACATGGCAAAAAAGTGACTCAATAAGTTACTATTTTGATGTTTTATATTCTCAAACACCACTTTGTTGAAAAATCTATTCTGCACAACACTCTACCAAATTTGTCCTCTATTACGATCATAATTCAAACTTCACAATTCACAATTCAAAATGCAAAATGAAAATCAGGCTCCCAACAACCGGACCCGGAGGCTGTAGTGCTAGCTCCCCGCACTAACGATAGTGCGAGCAATCCGGCTGTCTATTGCGGCCATGAACGGCTTGGATTTTATCCGAATAATAGACGGCTAAAATTTGTAGAAACTTCGGATTAACATCCGAGCCGTTCGTGTCGAGATAGACGGCGAATCGATCGCAGTACACGGTGTAGTGCAATGGGTGCACTACAACTACTCCCATTCCCAAAACAAACCCTCAATTGTTAACTTTTTATTACCTAGTAGTCGAGATGACGAAAGTTGAGGAAAAAAGAAGTTAAATTTGATTAGCAGTCCACACTACAAGGGGGATCAGTCAAGCAACACGAAAATGTGGCGGGAAAACGAAATCCATACGTTTTTTACATTTTTCCCGCTAAAAACACACGTTTAAACGGAAACAAACCACTGCACTACATCCAAATCCTCCCACAGATTCGCAGATACTTGAGAGTTCCTCCGTTCTTGATATTGTAATTAGCAGCTTAAACATGCCCACCATCGCCGCAAACGACTTAGCTGAACGCAAGTGTGGGATAGCCGTCAATTCTGGAAGATCCAGCGAGACCCAGTCCAATGGCTGCGCCAGTCCACGAAAACGAAAATTGAGGACGAGTCGGCTGTAGAGGATAATCAGCTCCCCACTACGCCGCCGCTGGAGCTGTACACGCCGAGGAAGTGGAAATCTCCTCGCCGATGCATGGACGGCAGCCCCATTAGCCCCCCATTTGTATGTTACAAAGTTTTGATTTCATTTTACTTACTTGAATTACGGAGTGAAATTATGCTCGGTTTGGATATATGTGGAGGGATTTCAGTGTTTGATGTTTCACTAATAATACAAAAGATTTAGCAATGGGTACTGGGCAGATTGTGGAACTAGAGTAGAAGATGGATTTGAACTAGGGAGTAAGCTATGGTACACCCATAGCAATGTTACGGGCAATTTTTTTAATGCATGTTATGCTTATTTTGGAGGATGGTGCACATATTTTGGCTCATCACGCATTTTCATAGTATTAGTTAGGCCTTTTTTTTTTGTGAAGTTCAAGCGAAGAATAGGGATGTATGGTAAATCCAAAATAATTACGTATTTCTTTGTTAGTTACGGATATCTTTGTATTATCTACTTTTTTTTGTGGTGCTAGTTATGCATTTTTTTGATAATTTTTTTTTTTGTCACCAATTTATTTAAAGGTGTGTAACCATAGCCTTCTCCATGAAAATACTAGAGACTGGGCTTTTTGGGTTTCAATACTATTATCAACCTGTCAAATCCAATGCCAAAATTCATAACTAGACCATCAACACCTACATATGAGTTTTTTTCTTGGTCTGTGAAAGTCAGTATTGCTAGTTGTAGTTCGTGGGGTTTGAACCTTAGTCAAATCCATGGGAGCACATGCCTACCACATTGAATAATTTGACATCTAATTCCGTAATTTGAAATCTGCATAAATCCAAATGGTGTTCTTCTTATTTATACAGGAAATCAATGAAGGATCGGGCGAAAAGCTTGCAAAAGCCCGTACAATGCTGGTGAAAAATTTGTCTGATAGTTTTCTTGACAAACCAAAATGGAATCCGAGAGGCAAGTTTAATTCTAGTTGTAGTTCATTGCACCATGGCAGACCAGTTTATTTGATTTGCTTGTGTGATTTGCTCATGTGTTAATCAAGTGAGATGTGTATAGATACGGAGCAACTGAGGGCGGTGAAGGAGGCATTGCATGTGTCAAGTATGCCCTCTATGGTTGTTTGCCGGGAAGATGAGCAGAAAAGGGTTTTGGAGTTCTGCAAGCAATGCATAGAACATGAGAAGGCAGGGAGTTTATATGTGTGTGGATGTCCAGGGACTGGAAAATCACTGTCTATTGAAAGAGTCAAAGAGTCCCTGCTAGATTGGGCCAAGGAAGTAAGCTGATTGCCCTTGATTAATGTTTCTAACTATTAGAACAATTTCTATAGTTCAATGATTTGACATGTCTGCCTCAGTACCAAATGGTTATGTTTATCATCATATGCATGCAGCTGCAGTTCTATCTGGTGGATTATACAATGAATTATTCTTGGCGAATGATTTGTCTCTATGAACAAAAATTATCTTTTCCCTATCTGGCTTATAGAAGTATGATAAGTAAGTGGTTATCAATGGTCAAGGGAAAAACTAGAATAACTGCTTCGACAGTTAAAACACATCCTATGTAAGAAACTTCTCCAAACCAAGTCATAACATCTGTTTTTTTTCTCCAGTTTTCCCTCTGCGATACTTGTTAGGTGATGCACGTCTTATTTCGTAATCAAATGATATGTTTTACCGTAGGGCAAAAACTACATCCAATTTCAAGAATTAGCTCTGTGTGTTTTCTTATTTTGTTTTTTGGATAAGTGCAAAATTTTATATGCCCAAACAAAGAATACAAAGTCTACGCTGCGGACCCAAACAACAAAAAAAAAAAAACAGCAGCTAATGAAAGCTATACAAACTAAGAAGAAGAAACAACTGTGACAAAGAACTAGGCATGCTCCAGAATTTTCTCAGACAGCCCCCAACTGGAGAAAGAGCCCTATTCCACAAGGATTATTTCAGCTTCCTTCTGGAACTAAGAAAGTCTCTTAACACCATCGAAGATTTTCAGAATTAATTGAGGTTGCTCTGTATGAAGCAGACCTTGATAATTTCTGTGATTCGTTTCCCTCCGCAAACCCACGGAAGCAGCTAAAGAAACTGAGGCACATACTCCTGAGCTCCTTACCCTTGTCATTGGAATTAAACCATGTTTTCAGATGTTTCTTACACTATTCCAATAGTTCACAACTTCACATGTTAATTACCTCTGCCCTGGTAATACAATCATGCATGGGTTGATTGGGAAGGACATTTGTAAATCTAAACATGACTGTACATTTTCTTCTATAATGTCTTTCTTGCCATTTTGCTAATCGAATAACAATTCCTTCTATCAGGCAGGTTTTCAGCCACCAGATGTGCTAGCTATAAACTGCACTTCTCTTACAAACACGCCTGAAATTTTCAGCAAGGTACTGAAACTAATAGCAGTATTAATTTTGACACCTGAGCACCACAGTATCACATATGCTTATGCCCCATTGACTTTGGCAGATTCTGCGGAATAATCTACAACAAAAGAAAGCCAAAGTGCCCCTTCACCTTTACAGCATCTTCAGAGCTTGTATTCACAAAATCAGCAATCAACTAGCATGAAGATGACGTAAGACGCATATCTAGCCACATAGTATTGTAGTATCCAAAAAGCAAGATGGACTAGGAGTTTTGGGTCACCATAAGTCATATTGTAATTAGCTTGGTCTCTTTATACAGGTTGATTATTGCTGACGAGTTGGATTATTTAATAACTAAAGACCGGGCTGTGCTTCACGATCTCTTTATGCTTACGACTTTCCCTTTCTCTAGATGTATATTGATAGGTACGGTATAGGTAGATGCAGATTTTTTGCTCTTTATAATTCATTTTGCAGCGCCAGCAAGCTAAGATTCCAGATTTACATCTGTGAGCTACTTGTGAAAGGGACTTCTCATAATTTCTTTCCTTTTACAGGAATAGCCAATGCTATAGACCTCGCAGATAGGTTTCTTCCTAGACTGCAGTCTTTGAATTGTAAGTTCATTGCTTGCTTCAATCAACTAAATTTATTCTTTATCATTGTGATTAATCTGGTGCGATCACATATTCTTCTTCCAACATCCTCGTTACAATGATAGAGCATTGTCTTGTCCCTGGATAATTCATATCATCCGAATAATTTATTTATTTATTAGGTCAATGAATGTATACTTTGAGTTCTAAAAATAAGTACACTAGTTTCCATCACAATGATTTTTTCTGTGCAGTTTTTGGTCATATGTCTCTCTGCCTTTCTTTCTCTCTCCACATACATATTATGTATTGTTTTAATCAGCAGAAAACTGTATAGACACGCATGTTTTATTTTTATTTTTATAAGGATGTAATTCGCAGCTTTGAACATGCATTTAAATGTTCTGAATGTCTAAAGCATACAACTGTTCCTTTATAGGAACTTCTTTTATGACCTGCTATGTTACTTCATCCTTCTCGCATTGCTTGATGTAGTGTCCGGTGATAGATGTCTAACACTCTAACGGTCTATTAATCCACTCCCCATCCCCCATCACAATTTTCCATGTGACAATAATATAGGAGAATTAGCTGTTTCTTGTTTGTTTGCAGCGCTTACTTTTCGGTTCCTACTCTTTTCTTGTGCTAGGCAAGCCTATGGTACTTGCTTTCCGGGCCTACACTAAGGATCAGATAATGGTAATTCTTCGGCAGAGGTTAATGGTATAGTTGAGCTCCCTTTCTTCTCTCTATATAAATGATTGTCCTTTTTAAGTCATGCAGTAGCTCTTGACTCAAGACTGAATGCTCTCTCTTCCAACAGGCACTTCCTTACAATGTCTTTCAACCGCAAGCATTGGAACTCTGTGCCAGAGTGAGTCACGATCCTCCATTTTCTGCTGTACTACTACAAAACTTTGCTACAAGATCCATAAATGAACAATTATGTTTTCATGACATAACTCATTAAGAATGATTAATGAATCAGCACTTGTCTATCTTTCGTAAGTCAGCAGTAGACCTATGGCACCAAACACCATAAGGAAAGTACAATCTAAGTCTAACTATAAGCAACTGATATTCCGTTGAAATATGGCAGAAAGTAGCTGCTGCATCTGGAGATATGAGGAAAGTTCTGTGCGTCTGCAGGTGGGTTTTTATTGCAATAGTTGCATTGCTTAGTTGTAGCGTACATTGAAACTGTTCAAAGCAAAACTAGTTTGATGCAACATATGCTTAAATTGACGAGTCAAGTAGATTATGGTTTTCTATACAGTAACGTTATCTAATCCTTATTTGCAAATGCCGTGCTGTGATGCTTTTATCTTTGTAGCTATAGTTTCAAGAGATTGGATCCCAAGCAAAAGTAGAAGTTTTTTTTCTTTCTTTTTGTATTTCTTGCCTAAATTCATCATTGTCAAACAGTGCTAGCACAAGGTAGTCACTCAGCTCTGTAATAGATCGTAAGACATAAATCTAGTATCCGGAGAAATAAAACCAATATCTAGGTAGTACATACTCGTATGTATTTTATGCTTTCACTTTGAAGAGGTATAAACTGCAATGTAGTCACTTCACCTTTTCAATTGTGTTTCAGGAGTGCAATTGAGAGGCTAGAAGCTGAGCTGATGCCGTCTAAGTACAATATGGATTTGTCTTCCGGAAATAATGGATACTCCGATGATTGGATAACTCCAGCTATTGATCCAATGAAGCAAGAAATTGATCTAGTAAGTGCTGTCCTATCTATGCATGAGCCAATATGCCAATATACACAGCATGTTCGTGGACGGGCATATGGATCACTCTACTAAGATTTTATATCTATTTGCTAGCAATCATCTTCAACCATTGTTTTCAAGCATTCTGTCTGCTTAGTCAGAACTAGGAATATGTAAATCCACAATGTAGCAGTACGAGACAAAATAAAGCTAAAGCCAGCTAGGTGGGAACTTATATTTCAGTGCTTATTGGGTCACAACCACATATATTCAGCAACGATGAACTTTTCAAGACACAGTTGGTACATGTACAATCTTTCACAGATGCACCTTGCCAGTTGTATATCAATTGTCGTGACTTGGATTGATCGCAATGTTATGATTACAAGTGCTAGTCTTGACTATCGTAAGCTGAACACAAATATGATCATGATAGTTTTGAGAACTCTAAATTGATTCACCTTTTCTAGTCACTTATTTTCTCTTGCAAGTATTGCCTTTCAACAGTCTTATCATGTTAAAGTTTTTCACAAATGCCCCTGCCATATTTCCTTTATCGTTGACGCCTGATCTATTTTACTAACCTTTAGTTATCCTTTCCATTTTCTCCCCTGATTTTGAATGTCTATGCCAAATTATTCTTGTATGTTGAGCATCTTCTGTGCATGGAATTGTCATCTTGGGATTTTACACAACTTTTGGAACTTGTTACAGGTGAGGGTTGACCATATGGCTGTTGCCTTGTCAAAGACTTACCGATCACCAATAGTGGAAATCATACAATCCCTTCCACAACATCAACAGGTACCTTTGTTCACATGACGAGTTGTCCAAATAACTTTTTTTTTCTTTTGAGTCGCTAGTTTCAGCTTAGACTGATTCCTTTTCTTGTATATTATTTAGTTCAGTTAATGTCCAAACAAATTTACCGTGAATTGGCACCTGTTAGTTTCTATGTATCTCTAGAAACTTAAATGTTGTATTCCAATTTTTTTATACTCGGCTGCAGATTGTTCTTTGCTCTGCTGTAAAGCTTTTCCGCTGGGGAAAGAAGGATACCACCATAGGGGAGGTATGGTGTCTTCCACAATGTGCAATATAAAGTCTTCATATAGCAGTCAAGTACCTGGTTAGTAAGTTTCTTCTGTGTGGATGCATGCAGCTCGGCAAATCTTACTTAGATATCTGCAAATTAATCGCAATCCCACCAGTAGGAATTATGGACCTTTCAAGTATGTGCAGAGTGCTAGGTGATCAGGTAAGCCAACTATCACGTTTTATCATTGAATCGTTGCTTTATAGTTCTCCATAAAGATTTAGACGGAGCATCAGAGATCGATAGGCTAACTTAAAGACATCATTAAAATGCAGGGTCTTCTCAAAGTAGGTCAAGCTCGAGAAGATAAATTAAGAAGGGTATCCCTTAAAGTAGATGAATCAGATATTGCGTTTCATTGCAGGTACTAAAATAATAACATTTTTTTGTATGTTTGTTTGCTAGTTCAATCTGCTTGTTTACAACAATCTCAGTTTTGTTTCTGCTAATTGGCAGGGAGTTCGTCTCTTTCGAAATTGTCTTAAGTAGTGATGGTCCTACAGATATGGACGACGAGGAACTTTCTTGGCGCTTGGCATTCATGGCTGTTCCATATCCATTTTTATGATTCTTTTCAAAAAGTCACTTGGCTTTTAGTTTATGTTAATTATTTCTCATCATAATTGTGAACCCGGTGTCATAGAAAAGGCCTCTTCACTCGCATCTAAACAACAGAAAGCAATGTGTTTGTTCAAAATGGCTTGTCTCATTCTTTTATGCAAATTTACCAAGCAAATAACAGAAACAAGAAATGCAACAACAAATTGGTGCAACCTTTGTCGATAGATCATGGCTAAGGAAATTACTTATAATAGCCAGAGGGAAGGAATCAGGTGCCAAACGTATACGAAAAAAGGTTAATGACCCATGTCGCGTGCGAGATGAGATTTGACCCTTATGACTGTCCTAAGTTTGGCAGTAAAGCTGAGCTCATGTAGTCCACTAAACATATGATCCTGTATCCTGTTCAAAGCATGCTGCTTCCAGATGCTGTTCATCTCTTCTTTTTTGATAGGCCCTGTTTCATCTCTTTGGTGAACTCACATTGTCACCATACTGGAAGCATGATAATTCCCTCAGAGTCTCAGTTCATTGAATAAGTCTAAAAAAGCCTGTGTTTTCATTGCAGAATTAAGGGAATCGTAACCCGAATGATCCGCGAGATGATTAGTTCTGATCAAGTTAACCGACGGATGGCTGCAACCTTGCAAGGATTATTGCTTGTTGCCAGCAATGAGTTGTTGCTGGAGCCTGGAGATATTTGAAATCATTCAAGTTATTTCTAAATCAAAAGGAAAATATACACCGGGAAGTGTTTTATAATTTATAGAGACGCTGTAAAATATTTCATTTTGTTTTACAAATACGTACCAGCCCAAACTTCTACTTGCAACCCGATATTTCCCTTTTTTCAGTTGAACTAAAATCTGTCAGATCCGTTTCGCTAAGGAAAATAAATACTTATAAAATACTTGTGAGAGAATGACTTGTGTTGCAAAATAAAAAATAAATACTTAAAATATAAGAATCTTAGCGGACGGGACCCGTAAGAATTAAGATGACGTCTATTACGGTTTCACTTGACAACTTAGATTTGTTTATTTTATTAATGTAGCTGTGTTTATATTCATACGAAAAATCAAATAGATTTATCTTGTACTCCGTAATAAATAAATATGCATTTTTCCGGTGGATATAACTTCCCGTCAATTTAATTTTTTCACAAATAATTAACATAGTGAGACCTACAAAATGAATGAATCGGACCGTTAAGTGGGACCGCAGTAAGCCACATTCGACTTCTCATGAGAGGATCACCACATGATTCATCATTCTAGTTTACGTGATTTCCTTTCAGATCCTCAAAATGTCTTTCGTGATTTCATGCATTAATAGTATATTTTGCCACCTGAAGCTTTGCGATCTGATTTTTCAAATCTGATGTAATCATAAGCTACACCCAGCATTTAATGTCGTACCCAATGTATATTCTCACAGTTTCGTCATTAAAATCGTGGACCTAAAACCAGAAAGTCCTGTTCAAAAAAAAAAAAGAAAAAAAACCAGAAAGTCTAATCTTACAGACAAAAAATCTGTACCAGTGGGTACAACCTCTTTTTGGGTCCATTTTGGGTATCAAATAAATGATCGAAGTCATTCATTTTGTTTAAAATACTTATAGTTCTTATAAAAGATAAGCTCAATTCGTAAAAATATTTACTAAACATCCAAACTTTGCTCTAGAATTCAGGCTTGAATTCTGGGGCAAAGTTAGACGTTTTGTAGGTGTTTTAACCAATATCGGATTGAACTTACTTTTTGTAGGAACCATAAATAAAGTATTTTAAACAAAATGAACAATTCTGATCATTTTTTAAAAACCCAAAAAGGGACAAAAAATTGATTTGTATACATTCGTACATATATAAAATCTGTACCAGTAGCACCATTCAAAACAAACCCCAAAAAACCGGATCTCGTGTTGCACAGCTGTAGATTTGTTTGTATAGACGAATAATGCACATACAAACATGGAAAAATTATTCAGTGCCTCTTGGTACCGTCACGTGGTGCCCCAAACTATTTCTCCACCGTACATTGTATAGTTTTTAGTAGTCACCGCAAAGTGTGTAAAGTTCACAAAAAAATGTATAGCAGTCTATAGAGGCCCATTGCAGAGGCCCTAGGGGCATGAAATAGTTACTCCTCACAAACATGTGGGGTTTGATCTCCTCTGTCCCAAAAACCTCTAGGCCTGTTCGTTTTGGAATTTTAGAATTGGATTTATAGGTAACGAGTGTAGAGAGAAATAGAGTAATAATAAAAATATGAATAATGATTGGGGAGAGATAGAGAGAAAAATGAGAGTAATGATTGAAGTGAAATAGAATAATGATTAGAATTTAAAATCTAAAATCCTAAAGAGAGATAAAAGAAAAAAATTAGGGTAATGATCGTAGAGAAATAGAATAATTATTAAAATCTAAAATCTTTAAACGAACGAGGTCAAATGCTTTTGTACAGAAGGATTTTTCAGCTGTCGAATTATGTAATTTTCCGAGCTCCTCTACTCAAAAATCTCTATTCCTCTGCGCTACGAACTTTTTCAGCCGTTGAATTATGTGATTTTTTTATTAAATATTAAATTCTATGGGCGAAAACCTCTCGATGCAAAGTTTTCGGATACAGACGATTCTGCCTCAAAAAAAACACATGATAGACACCGTTCGTAACTTCATACAGTCCGATGTAAAAACTCCTCAGGCGGCCCCTTTAAATACCAAATCAAACGTACAGCGCAGGCCCGCAGCCGCCTTTTTCTTCTTCCTCTCACTCACATGCTCTCCTGCTACTCTTGACTCTGACCAGAATGGAAACCCTAATAAACCTCTCTCGCCCGCCCATTCCCTCCGCCCCCCGCCTGCCCCCCGCCTCCTTCGCCTTCCCCCCGACAACCTCCTCCCTCTCTCTCCTCCCCTCCCCAAACTCCCGCCTCCGTCCGCTCCGATGCTCGGCTCCCTCTCCTTCCTCACAAGGTTCGAATCTCGCTGGTTCTCTCATCTCGATTCATTTGCAGTTTCTTTAACCGATTGTGTAACGAGTGCAATTGGCAGGTGCGATTGACCAATCGGAGAAGTTTACGGAAGCTGCGAAGCACGGGAACTTGATTCCTCTGTTCCGGAGCATATTCTCCGATCACCTGACGCCGGTGCTTGCGTACCGGTGTTTGGTTAGGGAAGATGATAGAGACGCTCCCAGCTTCTTGTTCGAAGCGGCCGAGCCTGGCTTGCAGGCTTCTAGCGTTGTGAGTACACCCTATCATACTTTTCTATTTCTGTTTCCGGGGGTGGCTGCAAGATTTTAGTTCGTGGCAAAAATGTAGGTAAAAAATTTTGTATGCATAAAATAAAGATTTATTTCGGTTTTTATTTTATTTTATTGAGCTATGTTATCCACTTAGTCCTAAATTTAAGTAACTTTTCATTTACGCTGTCTTCATATGAATGATTCAGTGCAAATAATATCATATAGCAAGATAGAATTATACAACAAAAAAATAACATTTTAAGTGCATTTTTTGAAACCGTGGCGGAGCCGCTCATGTCTGTTTCTACTCAGTTTATATAGAATTTAGAATTTGGCCATGTACATTGTAAGTCAACAGTGAACAAAAGCTCATGATGGCTTGATTATCTTAGGGGCGCTTTAGTGTGATTGGAGCCCAGCCGACTATGGAAATTGTGGCGAAAGAAAATATGGTGACGGTTATGGACCACAGGAAAGGGCAGAAAACTGAGGAGTTTGTAGAGGATCCGATGGTTGTTCCGAGGAGAATAATGGAAAAGTGGAAGCCCCAACGTATTGATGAGCTCCCTGAAGCATTTTGTGGTAAGACATTTGAATTCATGATCGCTTGCTATTTGCCTTGAATTGTTAAACAACGAGGTAAAGTTGCGTGCCAGATCCAGACGTGAATGTGGCCTTTTTGATCTTGAGTAGGATTATTATACCGGACCAGCAATAGTATTGGATTGAAGAGAATGAAAGGAATAAAGACCTAAAAGTTTAAAAAGTAGGAAACTGAGCTAAATTCACCGGAACCTCAGGTTTACATATACATAGCTTCAGCAGCAATTTATTTATCTATTCCATTATGTCTATGCAGTTTTTATCAAGTTTGTTTGGCACAGTAATTGAAAATGGTTTATGTGGACTCATGGAGGGAGTCCCAACAAACACGGTGATTCAATGTTCTTTTGAAACTAACTGTAGTTTTGCTTTAATATTGAACAAGATTTGTCGATAATCTGATTAAGCATCTCAAAGTGGAATATCCGGGCCTGGTGCAACTGTGAGAATAGCAAACACATGATTTTCTTGTGCCTCTGCACTTGAATAGCATTACTATTCTTACCGACGTAGTTTAGAGATGAAAGATGCGTTGTGTTTAATGTCAAATAGATGAATTCACACCGTGTGACGTAGTTCACGAATTTCTAGGTGAGTTGCACTGTTCCGTTATTGATGCAATTCTCAAACCTATGATATCTGCTTTTTTGCACTTTTCTATGCCACAATGGGATTTCCTTTGTGGATGTGTGTTTTCTTCTTTGGTATGTAGTTTCTCTTCGAAGTTTTCTTAGTCATGCTAGTATATAAGGCACTACAGAGTAACTGAACTATATTTTGGAATGGTCTTCCTTCTTGTCCAGGTGGATGGGTTGGTTATTTCTCATATGACACAGTGCGTTATGTAGAGAAGAAGAAACTTCCATTCTCAAGTGCTCCAAGGGATGATAGAAACTTTCCTGATGTTCATCTAGGCCTCTATGATGATGTGATTGTGTTTGATCATGTGGAAAAGGTTCTCTCTTTGCTCATTTAAAAATATGTTGAGGAATTTGAATATTATCCTTGTACTTTTTGGAAAATAGTAATTGCGAATTACTATTGTTTATTTTCAAATAGATACTTGTCATTTCATAGGTATGTACCGTATGTGGTTTCAGTACTGGCATTGACTGTTTTAAAGATTTGGAAGTAAAGCACCTGTTGTGAATCATGATTTGCCTTTGGAAATGTATTTGATTTATGAGAAATTAACTGACCTTTTAGCTTCAGTTGTGAATGTAATGCCAAGTTTTGAGGTTTTCTTGATATGAGATTTTGCATTGTTTGGTATTTTTAACCTCAGAAAGCATGCGTGATACACTGGGTGCGGTTGGATGAATTTTCTTCTGTTGAGGAGGCATTTAATGATGGGATGAACCAGTTGAACACCTTAGTCTCTAGAGTGCATGACATAGTTCCGTGAGTAGTCACCCTTTAATGCTTAATGAGCCATAACGTTCAATACACTGATTTGTTACTTGTATAATTTTTTCTTTCTTACAATTGTATATGTTGTTGCAGTATTTTGATTGAATTGTCAATTTCAGCCCAAGGCTAGCTGCAGGTTCGATAAAATTATATACCAGCCTTTTTGGCCCATCCTTGAAGAACTCAACCATGGGAAGTGAAGCATACAAGGAGGCAGTGTTGCAAGCTAAGGAACATATACTGGCAGGGGATATTTTCCAAATTGTATTAAGTCAGCGATTTGAACGGCGAACTTTTGCAGATCCATTTGAGGTCTACAGGGCATTGAGGATTGTTAATCCAAGTCCGTATATGACTTATTTGCAAGTATGTTTGTTCTTCCTTGAATCCTCTCGTTTGTGGTTATTGTAGGATTCATTGTGACTTTCTATTATACAAATTTGATGATCAGGCTAGAGGGTGTATTTTGGTTGCTTCAAGTCCTGAAATTCTTACTCGCGTTAAGAAGGTAAATTCTACCCTCCAATATTGATTAGACTTTGTTTTCATGCGTGTACAAGTTCCATCTTTTTAGATTGCACAATTGTAGTGTCGCTTAAACATCTCTTCTGCAGAAATTCATTTATATCACATTAAACTCTTGTTGACAGAGAAAGGTCACTAATCGACCACTTGCCGGGACTGTTAGGAGGGGTAAGACGCCCAAAGAAGATTATATGTTGGAAAAACAACTTCTACATGATGAAAAACAATGTGCAGAGCATATCATGTTGGTTGACTTGGGAAGGAATGATGTTGGAAAGGTATTACACTGATGTTTTCATTATTTATGTTGGTATAAATTTTTGTGTATCGAAAAAAATCTTTCACTTAATATAGAAAATCTGTTCTGAGTTTATTTGTTCTACATAAAGCTTTATAACAACCACTAGGACATATTCTAGGACATTCTACTTTGTTCTACATTTGCTCTTGGGCATAAAGCTTCCATAATTTGTTCTACACTTCTACATCATAACAACAACATTTGCGCTGCATTATTGAGCCATATTTGTTATATCCTGTCATAGTGCTGTTTTTTGGTTCATGCACTATACATATTATTCTATTCAGCCTTTTCACACCCCTTCAGCGGGATTTGGATAAAACAACCATGAGATACATTGGAGGATGTAATCTGGAGTCATGATGAAGGGCTATAATTAAGTTAAATTTAGAATTTGTTTATGAATGGAAGTTCTGTATATGAATTAAACTGGTTTGTTTAAAATTATAGTTGTATGATTTCACCTGGCAGATCATATCAGTAGATCTCCATTTGTTTATGTTTAGGTGATTACATTGCAGGAGTTACATTATACATACCTTGTTTTGAGTACTTGATTTCGCACCAGTGGTGGAAGGTTTGATTTTTGTTGGGATTATCTTGGTACTGAGATATGGTATACTTGCAGGTTTCAAAACCTGGTTCTGTGAATGTTGAGAAGCTCATGAACATTGAACGTTATTCCCATGTCATGCACATAAGCTCCACGGTAACTGCTCCTTGCTTTGTTAACATGTGGATAAAGGGGGACTTTATCAATGTTTACCATCTTTCATAAACCTGATGATCAATGACCCAATGCCAAATTTTCTCCAAGGAAGATGGAAATCAAAGATATTGAAAAGCATTTGGTACAATAGTGATGTCTCAATTAGGGAAACTGCCTTCTGTTAGAGCTAATCAATTATCGAGGGCTATAATGTGAATAAATTAAAAGAAATGAAAGCATGATCCACATTTATCAGAGTTAATGAAAAATCAAGGCAATGAATTTTGAAAAACAAGTTTGTTTCACTCTTCATGATAAAATGCATTTTTGACAGTTTATTGCATTTGCAGGTCACTGGAGAGTTGCTTGATGATTTATCCAGCTGGGATGCTTTGCGTGCTGCACTGCCTGTTGGAACAGTTAGTGGGGCACCAAAGGTTTTTTTCCCCCCTTTATCTCATTCTTCTTCACACGACTCACATTCAAGGCTATTTGACAGGAGGAGTCTAGGAGCTTCACCCTACAATAAAGAGAGAAAATGGAGAATGAGATTTATTCCTCGTTTAAAATACTAATGGCTTATTGTTATAGTCGATGGTGACCTCTATGGTAATTGCTTTAGTGAGAGCAGTTGGTTTATATGTGCTTATTGTAACTGTCGTGCAGGTAAAAGCCATGGAGTTGATTGATGAGTTAGAAGTTACGAGACGGGGGCCATATAGCGGGGGATTTGGAGGCATTTCCTTCACTGGCGACATGGACATCGCCCTAGCATTGAGAACAATTGTATTCCCAACTGAAATGCGTCACGACACGATGTACTCGTACAAGGATACGAACAAGCGGCGCGATTGGGTGGCCCACCTTCAAGCGGGGGCAGGTATTGTGGCTGACAGTGATCCAAGTGAGGAGCAGAGAGAGTGCGAGAACAAAGCTGCAGCACTCGCCCGTGCCATTGACCTTGCAGAGTCTTCGTTCGTTGAGAAATGATGAAATCATCTTTCGCTACTGTGGAGATCGTTGACTCTATAAGCAATGATGTAGGATGAAAATGAGCGTTCTGCTGTTGCGGTGGACCTGTAAATAGTTCGATGACACAGTAATGCTAAGGGGAGTGTAGCTCAAAGTTTGCCGTTCAATGAGACACGTAATGAGTTGGGACCGATCGCTATCGTTTTCCTTTTGTAATTAGCCAATTGAGCCGGTGAACTCCTCATTTTGATTTTGAATTCCATATAGCCTAGCTTATATTAAATCTTCGAAAACACATTTATGTTATTTTATGGAGTAGATTCATCTTGGTTGTAGCCATCTCCCTCTCTGCCTCTTGTAACAAGAAAGAAAATGGTTGTTACACGGGGGAAATAGTAAATTTTGATTTTAAGCTAATGGAGCAGTATAGATATTTAATGGGTGTTTTGACTTAATCATTCTTCTGGATAATTTTTTTTTGTCTTATTCAATATTCTTTTTTTGTTTGTTTTTGTATTTGTTAGTTTTGCTTTAATATTTTGGAAATTATTAGTTCATCTCGACAATAAGAATTAAACAAATTAAAAAACATGAACCAAACTAAAATGATTTAAATAAAGATAAAAATAATTCAAATAACTTGTCTGTGTTGGATTATTTTTGTTTCCAATGATTTTTTTTTAAAGTTTTAATCATACTTTTTTACTTTCTAGGTTTTTTTCTTCTAGATAAATCAATAATTTACAAAAAATTGACTCAAAACTAAAAAAGAAGGAATTTTTTTGAATACTGACAGAAAAATCCAAAAAGTTTATTTTAGCCGAAATACCCCTAACTGGTTATGTATTAATTACCTATGACACACAAAAATAAAAACTCCACGAAGTCATTACTTCATGTCTCAAAATGTCAATTACAAATTGCTTTTAATGTGTGCTTCTGTTTAAGTACATGGTTTTTTTTTTCCCCTTCATTTACAAGTGCCTCTGTTCATTACTAGCACCTCAAATCTAGTTACATATTAGCAGCAAAGTTGTTATTGTGTTAAGTAACGAAGCTTTTGCTGTTAATTCTCTGAGAGGTTACTTTTTTTTTTTTATATCTCAAAGAGAAGACTAGAGAGACGGCTTCTTCGTCTTGAGGTGTGGATCAAAGTAACATAATCTTTGTTTGCATGCACGAGCGCAAGTGAGAGTGTGAGCCTAAAAAATGTCTTCCAAACACATCTCAAAATTATTAAAATTCATTAGAGCGAGAAATTTGGGAGTATGAGTACTGGACATTTCGAAGGATTTATATGACAAAGGTGTAGATTTGCACCTCACAACCATCTGGCCACCTCCGACTTTGTTTTGTTGCATCGTTGACTACTACAATCATGTTAAAAATCAAATAAATCGGATACGAAATAATATCTAATCATATTACAATTACATAGAAGCAAAATGAGAAGGGCACACTTAATTAAATCTTGAAGAGCACATAAGTGTGTGGGGGCTCACATATTGGTGGTTCCCATACATTAATCTGCCTTCTCGTGTATTTGTGTGGAGAAAGTCTATATACACATCTTTTAACCACAATTGCATTTGAAGCTGTTTGATGCATGCGAACTCATGTGCTATTGCGTACGTAATTTGGGTTCAAAGTTATGGTAAAAAAAGTGTGAATGTAGCATTCCTAAAAAAGTGTGTATTGAGATGCATTTTCAGTATATAATTATAGAAATATAATATTTTTTTTAACAGTTATTTACCGAAAGTGTATGCTAGGCTGTTGTTTATCGAAGATTGAACATATTTTTGACATGTAGTTACCGAAATATAATCTTGTTTTCAACAGCTATTTACCGAAATGTTATGTATGATTTTCAACAGTACTTACTGAAATGTAGTAGGTTAAGAGAGAAAATACGGGGCTGCGAATAGCCGCCCTCAAACTAGGTCCAACTAAAGTAGTACTATACTAGTAATTTTGGGGTAAATATCAAAGACACGCCTGAGGTTTTTCTTAAGTACAGATGCCCTTTCTATGTTTGGAAAATGATTTTCGAACCCCTAGGGTTTCTTGTTGCATAATTACATTTCAATAATTCCCCAACCATTAGGGCAACACTTAAAGTTAACTGTTGAAACTTTTTAAATGCCTATTTTTTAACTAAAAAAAAAAATACTGGATTGTGTAGGACCCAGTAGTATAATTTGTTTAAAACATATATTTAAGGTTCTCATTAAAAATTAGTTTAGTAGGATATATCAATAAGGGCTTAATTAGTTCGCTTAATTTTTTGGTAGGGACAAAACTTGAATGACTTGATGATCAAGCCTTTGCCGGTTCCAACAGTGTTGATTTTTTTGAGAGGATCATTCAGAAAATATTTTAAACAAATCGGACGGCTCTGATAATTTGCGTGGAATCCCGAGATTGATCCCACACTATTTAGTGTGCATTTTGTGTACACCAAATACTGTATCCATAGTTTTTTATGAACACTTTGAAAGTTTTTAAAGTGTTGACATAACAGTTGACTAATGGTTGGTGTGTAATTGAAATACACCACCAAACCTTTGGGGATCGAAAATTATTTTCCAAACGTGGAAAGGGCATCTGTACTTGAGAAAAATCTCGGGGGTGTCGGTGATATTTACCCTTTTTCTAATAAACGTGGAAGGGGCATGTCGTTTTTTGTACTACCGAGTACTGATGATAAGAACAGCAGGCATGCTTGCACCGTCGTTCAGAAAACTCGACAAGCCAGCCAGGAGTTTTTTATCGATTTATACCTATCCAAATAACTATTTGCCAAAATATATCATTTTTCAAATTATTTTTAAAAATAGTTTAAAACGCACATGGAATATGCGTCATGCACATTGAATATGCGTTATCCGAGCTGGCATATGCGACCCAGGCCAGCTGGATTTCCAACGTGTATCATGCACACCCAACCTGCATCATGCATATTAGATGTGCATGATGCATATTCAATAGGCGTCATGCATATTGAATGTGAGTGATGCGTTCTATATATATTCCAACGACTAACAACCATACAAAAGTAGAAATTAAAGATTCCGCTACACGACGACCGTACTTCTTTTCTAGTCTCGGGGTGAAAGTTTAGCAGATCGCTAAATTTAATTAACTTGTTAGAAAAGTAAAATCTTGCTGAGTGGAGACAACTTTGTTAGAATTGACAATTCCAGAGCATGTTTGGTGCCAATTACAATCCTATTATAACTTAGACAAAAAAAAAAAACTATATATATTACAATCCTATTATAGTTTTGTTGTTCCAATTACAGGCTATGCTTGGTTGGTTTTATTACTTTACAAATAACTCGTTTTCACCGTCTTTGATTATTTAAAAAATTGAATCGGTTATGTTTCATATTATGACCAACATTTTTAAGACATTTTTTTTTAATTCGAACACTTTATTTTTTACTTTTGGAACAAAAAAAGAAAGTGGAGTAAACAAGTAAAGAATGGGATAAGGGTCAGAATACACAACGCATGATGCATATAGGATAAATCTGATGCAAAGCTGTTGGAATACGGTGAAGAAGTATAGCATGCAACAGAATAATGTGGTTAAGACATCAGCATCATCACCGACTATGTTGGTGTACAAATGCAAGAACTCGGTCCCATGTCAGTGGCGACTAAGAGCAAGAAAGTGTAAGGATGCCGATGAGTGGATAATCAGTCGATATGCAGGACCACACACTTGCGTTGCGGAGAGTGTAACCCTAGATCATCATAATCTTGACGCACGGTTCATTTCTGAAATTATCGCCCCTTTCGTGAAAAAAGACGCAAGCACGAAGGTGAAGGTCCTTCAAGCAATGATTTTAGATAGGCCAGAGGGATTCCAACCATCGTATGCGAAGACTTGGGCTACGAAGCAAATTGCTAGAGCAAGAATTTTTGGGAATTGGGATGAGTCGTACGCAGAAGTTGAAAGTTTCTTAGCCGCGGTGAAAGTTAAAAATCTAGGTACGGAGTACATCTTGGTGTCAAAAGATACAAATATACCAGGATGCTGCACATTCGATCGTCTTTTCTGGGCATTTGGGCCGGCCATCGAAGGGTTCAAACATTGTAGACCTGTGAGTCAGGACACGCAAAATCAAATATTCCCTATTGGATTTGCCATTGTGGAGAAGGAGGATTCTGATAATTGGGGGTGGTTCTTGTTCTGCCTCAGACATTTTGTCACCAATCGAACAGAGCAATGGGTACGTAGGTCATGGGTGGATGAAGGAGATCAATTTGATTATCCTTTGAATCCCCGTCTCCGTTGGTCTACACATTGCATAAATACCATGCAAGCGGAGTGGGCATATTGGCTAACGCGCTTACCTATCCTATTAGAAGATTGTCGCACTTGTAATGCAAGAATCCCGAGGCAGTTGGCAATTAACATGCCGACAAATACCCATGAACTGTTGCTCAAAGCTATTAACCGCATGCGTGAGGAATGCAATCGAATGAGAACGCGTATTAAGAGATTGACACTAGCAAATGAAGCAGCTCAATGTGCATCGGAGGGGTTCCTTCAAGACGTGCAGTGGTACCTATCTTGGAGCAATGAAGAAAAACTGAAGTCCGATGTCAAACTTTCGGATGAAGAAGATATGTAATTTAGGAAACTTCAATTTTAATTTCTACTTTTTTTTTGGTCAAGCGGAATCTTTAATTTCTACTTTTGTATGGTTTTTTTTTTTTTATCGGAACAGCGAAACAATTTATAAAAACTCGAAGGGGGTACATCGAGAAAAAGACAACCAAAGGAAGATATTGGTTGAGCCCAAATTTACAAAGACTTCCAACGGACAGTTGGAGACACTCCTGAAAACTAGGTTACAATCTCAATTTTCGGATACCATCTAGGAAAATCTTGAACTCCTCAACGGTATAGATTTTGATGTTGAATTTCACCTTCATCCACATCGCAACTCTAGTTTTGACAAGATCCCCCACCTCCCAAACTTGTTTTGTTGAGTTGTTGAAGATAGTGTCGTTTCTCACCAACCAAAGGGACCACAACGTCGCATAGAAGCAAGCTTCCCATATATGTTTCTCCAAATTGTAAAATCCATTAGCAAACCACCATTTTGCTAATTCTGGGACAGAGGATGGGCAAACCCATTTGATGTTCCACCACTCCAATATGATTGACCATACACTCCACGAGAAATGACAGTGAAGAAACAAATGCTGATGAGTTTCAAGGTTCAGGGAGCATATAGGGGGCATAGAGCTAATTGAATCTCATTGATCAAATTTCGGCTGAGGAGGACTGACCTTGTTGCAGCTCTTTCCTTTACAGCCATCCAAGCAAAGATTTCCACCTTAGGAGGGCCCAAGTTCTTCGATAAAGAACCCAATAGCGTATTGCTCGAGTAGTGTAGTAGTTCCCATTGCTCATAAGCTGACTTGACAGAAAAAATTCCATCACCCATCCATCTCCACTGCCAAGCATCTGGCTTCGATGGGTTAAGAATAACTCGCTGGATTCTTCGTTTCAAATTATCCAACTCTTGCTTCTCTCGGCCAAACACGTCCCTTCTGAACAAAAAATTCCAAGATCCCTCTGCCCTTAAATTGCTGATCAACGTCCCTTTTTGAGTAGATAAAGAAAATAGTCTGGGATAATCTTCTTTCAAAGACGACTCTCCTAACCACACATGTTCCCAAAACAAGGTTGCATCACCTGAGTTTACCTGGACTCAAAAGCTGTCTCGAATGGAGTAACCCAATGGGGATGAGGGATTATCTAGAGAACATATATCTGACCATATTCTTGATGAGGAGCCAGAGCCATGCGCATAGGGTAGCCAACAGTTAGCATCCAGATCGTACTTTCCTCTGATCACTTTCACCCATAGCGCATTTTTATCCTTGCCAAATCTCCACCACCATTTTGCCAAGAGAGCTAGGTTTTGTTGCACCATTTTCTTTACCCCCAATCCTCCGCTGGCTTTCTTTCGGGTAATCTCATCCCACTTGACCAGGTGCATTTTCCTTTTGTCGTTTGTATCACCCCAAAAAAATTGCCTCTGCATTTTCTCCAATTTCCTCGCAACAGCTACTGGCATTTTAAACAGAGACATGAAATATATAGGAATGTTTGCAGTGTTTGAGTTCATAAGAGTCAATCTTCCCCCAGTAGAAATACAACGAGATCGCCATATGCTCAGTGCTTTTTCAGTCCTTTCAATGACGGCATCCCACGTTTTGATCCTCCCAGGATTAGCACCTAAAGGTAGACCAAGATACTTAATCGGGAGCTGTTCCACTTTACATCCCATGATGTTGGCCAAAAAAGAAGTTGCTTCTAGGGGGATATTCACTCCACATAGGGAGCTCTTCGAGAAATTAATTCTCAGGCCAGACATCAATTGAAAGCACCTCAATATTCTTTTAATATTTGCCATCTCCTCTGGGTCATTATTGCAAAAAAGAATTGTATCGTCCGCAAATTGTAAGTGAGAGATGTTAACTCCATTACTCCCAAGTTTGGTGCCTTTAATAATGTTTCGGACCTTTGCTCGTTCTAGCATCATGTTGAGTGCCTCTGTGACAATGTTAAAGAGAAATGGAGATAGAGGATCGCCTTGCCTCAACCCTTTTTGAGTGTGAAATTCCGGAGAAGGTGATCCATTGATCAAGATTGACATTGAGACCGAAGAACAACACTCTAAAATCCAATCCCTCCATTTGTTCCCAAAGCCCATCCTTCATAGCATACTACTCAAAAAGCTCCAGTTGACACAATCGTACGCTCGTTCAAAGTCTAATTTCAGGATAAGGCCCCCGTGTGTCCTTGATTTCCAGCTATGGATCGCCTCATTGGCTATCAGGACTCCATCCAGAATTTGTTTCCCAGTGACAAAGGCAGTTTGAGCCTCCCCAATAACTTATTGCATTTGCCCCTTAATTCTATTTGCAAGGACTTTGGATAGAACTTTATAGACCCATCCCATCATACTTATTGGTCTGTATTCCTTAAACGAAATAGGGCAAACTACTTTAGGAATCAGAGCAACAAAGGTGGAATTGATACCTTTGGTAAGCTTTCCATTTGAGTGAAACTCAGAAAAAAATTTGATGACCGTATCCTTCATGAAAGGCCATCATTTCTTAACAAATGAAAAATTAAAGCCGTCGGGACCAGGGGCTTTGAAACTGCTACAGTCAAGCAAAGCTGCCACAATTTCCTTTTCCTCAAAAGGTCTTTCAAGTTCTAGTGCTCTGTCCTGTTCAAGTTTCCTAGAGAACAATCCTCCCAAGTCTGGTCTGATTCGTCTCTCTTCTGTGAAGTTAATCCGAAAGTATTCTGTTGCAGCTTCTTATATCTGATCAGGTTCCATAACCATGTTCCCGTTCACCTTTACTGATCCCACCAAGTTCCTCTTGAATCGGTTGTTAGCTGAGATTTGGAAAAACCTGGTGTTTTTATCTCCTAACTTCAACCAGTTAACACGGGATTTTTGCTTCCAGAAAGACTCTGTCAAGTTTGAAAGCCTCCAAAAATCTGATTTTAGGCTACATCGCATCGCTTTTTCCTCATCGGTTAGTTGCCTAGCTTCTGAAAGGGCATCGATTTTAGGCTACTTTTGTATGGTTGTTAGTCGTTGGAATATATATATATAACGCATCACTCATATTCAATATGCATGACGCATATTGGATATGCATCATGCACATCTAATGTGCATGATGCAGGTTAGGTGTGCGTGATACACGTTGGAAATCCAGCTGGCCCGGGTCGCATATGCCAGCTCGGATAATGCATATCCAATGTGCATGACGCACATCCCAGGTGCGTTTTAAACTATTTTTAAAAATAGTTTGAAAAACGACATATTTTGACAAATAGTTATTTGGAAAGGTATAAATAGATAAAAAGCTCGCCAGCCAGTAGACGCCTATTCCTCTCTCTCTCTCTCTCTCTCTCTCTCTAACCTTGGACTAGTACGAAATCGAAACGTCCCCACTGAGCATGATAGAGTCAATGGAGAGCCTGTGGCGAGCGGCGACTGGAGCAAACCCTAACCCCGAAGACTACGACGGCGTCGAGTACTGGTCCAATCCGGAGCGCTCCGGCTGGCTCACCAAGCAAGGTGACTACATCAAGACCTGGCGTCGCCGATGGTTCGTCCTCAAACAGGGCAGGCTCTTCTGGTTCAAGGACCCCTCCGCCGCCGCCTCCCGCGCCGGCGGCCCCCGCGGAGTCATCCCCGTCGGCGACTGCCTCACCGTCAAGGGCGCCGAGGACGTCATCAACAAGCCCTACGCCTTCGAGATCTCCACCGATCGGTTCACCATGTACTTTATCGCCGATAACGACAAGGACAAGGAGGACTGGATCAACTCGATCGGGAGGGCTATAGTGCAGCACTCGAGGTCGGTGACTGAATCGGAGGTCGTCGATTACGATAGCAAACCCTAGAAGTGGATTTCTGTTGTATTAGGTGCGTCTCGTTCTTTTCTTTCGACCTGTTTTGTGTGCTTTGGGATGTGAATTTCGTGGCTTGTATATTCGCTGGGATATGCTGTTGCTTGTTGCTCTTAAAAAGAATGATCTTATGGAATGAAGCCATTTTTCTTGTTTAAATTGTTGTGTCACTGTTACTATATTTTGATGTTGACAATGCTTGGATTGGTTCAATGTCGGTGGCTTGGATCTGAATCAACTCTAAGTTATGGTTCCGAGTAGGTTAATGAGACGACTGGCCACATCACAGGTTCCTAGTAGTACAGTACTGGTTATGAATTTGTGATTCGTATAGGTAAGGCTGGTTGCTACTATTAATAGCACATTTGGGTAAATGGATGAACTTAATTTGAGAGACCCGTGACATATGATGCCATGGATGGATCCAATGTGAGTGTTGTCTTGATTGTATGATGCCTCAAATAGAAGAATATTGGGATCAGTACCTGCTGCATCAAAAATAAATTGTCAACATCAAATGTTTCCTTGCGAGCTGGATCAAATTTACATGATATATCCAAATTACTTGTTGCATGCTGCTACAATACTTCACACTTGTCGATTGCCCTGAACTAGCGCGAATGCATTGATTGGTTTAATGTTGGTGGCTTTTGTGATTGCCTTTGAAAGTTCCTTCGTGAGGATTTGTTTTCCGAACACAAGACAGTCAGGTCTATCCTCTGTTTGAAGATAATTGTTGGCAGTTGCTGCAATCTTCAATGATTCGAATTTGATTTTCACCTTGGTAAGTGGTGGTTTTTAGTACAGAAAGAGACAATTGGCCATCTTATAGAAGGGGAGGAAAAGGGCGGTTCCTATTAGTAAAATTTATTATGAGACTAATGGAAAGTTACAATTAAGGGATGTGATTCTTAGTAGCTTAATGAGACTACCATATAAAACTGATTCCTAGTAGTTAGGTTAGGCTAGAAAGTTGTATTTTGGCTATTGGATTAAATTTGCAGGTGGAAGTAAGGAATAAGGATACATGAATTTTGCCTTGAACCTATGTTGTCTCAATTCGAAGATGGATCAACTCTAAGTAATGGATCCAAACATAGGTGGCCTCGATTTTATGATGCCTCTGATAAAAGAATAGTTATTCAAAACTAATGTTGTCTCGTATTTGAATCAAATTTACATGATAGATTCCCATTACCGTGGCATCGGTTGAAAATATAAGGATCATATTTACTTGATAAATCTGATAAATCATGTGGCCCTCGATGCTAAATTATTCTAAATACTGTTTTTTTTTTTTTTCAAGCAAGGGACATCATTTAGCTTATGAAGGCTCCGTTGTGAAATGAGTAATGGCCTTGTGAAGTGCAAAATAGAAGTTCAGGAAAGACAATAAATGGCTCTTCGTAGGAACTCTTGACTATGGGTTATATGAAAGAAAGTAATTGTCTAGCTGATTCAATGGCTTTGTGAATTTGAGTTCACGAGTAACGTATGCGAACAAATGAAGGGAAAGAACCTTATTAAAGGTGTGGGTTTTGCTATTAAAGTAATTGAGACGAAAAAAAATCAATTGCTGTGGTTCTGAGAAGGTTAATTAGACTACTGGCCTCATTACATAGTTCTTAGATAAAAAGCACGAACACGTCTCTGGACCTTTCGTATCTGTACCCCAGACGTCACGGACACGCTCGTACACGTTCCCGACACGTGAAAACATGTCTGAATATTTAATTATTTTTCCTTAATTTGGACACACTTAGGACATGCTCCGACATGAACCGGATGTGTCCCAGCACGTACCAGATGCGTCCCGACACCTATCGGACACGAACCCGACATATATCAGACACGTGCGTGGACATGTTTTGGGTTTTTAAAACATAAAACTGGGTAATAAATGTAATAATTGGAATGTGAACCGAATTAAACGATAAAAAGTGTAATATTTTATTGTAAAATTAACTAATATTCCCAATAAATGACTTACCTGGAGCAGCGTAGCCAATGGTTCCTTTAATCCCAAATGAGCTGAACTGGTTCATAGTTGCTTCCTTGATAAATTTGCATATGAGTTGTGCCAGGCCAAAATCACTGACATGAGCAATGGAATCATTGTCAGGAAGCACATTGCTCGGCTTTAGATCACAGTGAGCTATGGGTGTTTGACATTGGTTATGAAGGTAATCCAATGCTGAAGTCACATCTATGCAATACTTAGTCTATGGAGAATGCTTAAACTTCTCCGTTGTGGTTGTCCCTCTTCTAGAGGCAGCCGCTTTTCCAAGCTCCCATTTGGCATGTACTCATATACCATATCCTTGGCGCCATTCCCCTCAAAGTTGATGCTTGAGCAAAGCGAGGATCTTCACAAGGTTAATGTGCCGGATGTTTCTCAAGGCTTGGCATTCGGTAAAAAGGCTTTTGGAAGCTCCTTCTTGTTGAAAGTTGAGTACCTTTACCGCTACAATTGTTTAATCTGGATCAAGAAATCGTCTATACACCATCCCAAAATTACCTGAACCAATCATATTGTTTGGAGAGAACTACTCATTGCATTGAGGAGGTCTTCATAAGAAATTTTATGGTGTACATGGCCACAGGAAGACGTTGAATGCGGCTTATATATTCTTCAGTCTCCCCCCCCCCCCCCCCCCCCCCCCCCCAAAAAAAAAAAAAAAAAAAATGATACTGAAGATACCATTTACGCTAACAAAGCGACAACTATAGTCAACACCAATATCAACTTAATGTGTGCTTCTTTGGAGATTGGAAAAGGCACTGTTGCAATTTCAGCTCTTGTATTCCCTCCTCCTCCCACCCCCCCCCCCCCCCCCCCCCCCACGAAGCTTTTGTTGCCGGAGACTTGAATTGCACTTGGACTTCTGAAGACACACGTTTAACAGGCACCTCCCACTCAAGATTGTTAAATGACAAGTTTAGATATAGAAATGAAGAAAGCTTGGCCAAGTACTGTGGAATTTGGCCTGAAAGGTGGTTGTGAGAAAGGTCTAGAAACTGAGAATGTTTTGAAACCACTTACAGAAGGAGTGGTGCCTCCAAACGATTTCCCATAACAATTTCCTTAATTGGTTGGAACGTGTCCAGAAAATTTGTTTTTGGAAATACCAAGAGCAGTGAGATCTGTGAAGTTTCCAATGTCATTTCGGCAAGGTCTCGGTCAAAGAATTATGTGAAACGTTAAGAATTATTGAGAGGGAGGTAAGGGAAAATAGTCGTTCAGGTATGGTACCATTGAGTTTATTTTGAGAAAGGTTCAGTGTTAGTATGCCTTGACAGTTTGCTAAACTTCGAGATGTGCTTCCACGTAAGCTGTTATTTTCAAGATAAATTCCCAACAACTGAATGTTGTTGCCGAGGGAAATGTGAAACTACCCAATCAGTAGATTTGACTCAAAATGCAGGCATTTCAAGTTCGATAGCTTTCCAATGGAATCTGTAAATTTTCCTGTTAGGAAACTTCCTTCCATGCTGAGTACATTCAACGGTGACGAGATTTGAAATTCAGTGATTGGTAGTAGAAGAACTAAACGGGTGATGATAATGCCAAAATATGTTCCTTTTTCTGCCACTGAAGGGATCAAATATCTAATTCCAAAATACTTTTGTTTCATTTCAACATAAACCAAATTAAGTTCTCTCCTTTTGTTATCCGCTAGTCATCCCTATCCGCCTCCCCTTTTGTCCCTTTCACCCGAATTCATATTGTACTATGATTAGGATAGGGCATATTGAAAGTGAAGGTATGTTGCAAGTAGGTTGAGACAGTGTTTGGTACTCGAAGAGCCCTTTTTTTTTTCTCTGAAAGGAAATGTAAAGAGAAATAGTCTAAGGAAAGATGGAGAGTTCCCTATTTGATTTCCTGTTTCTGTGTAGAACAATCGGAACAGTAGGACAAGTTTCTTGGGATCTCCCCTTGGAATGCATTTGTGTTGAGATTGAGATCTTTAAGCCGCGTCAAGCGACCGAGCTCTTGAGGAATTATGTCTTGAAAAACCGTTGTTTTCGAGATTGATCCCTCTAAGAAAGCTTATCCACTGATACCGACTTGTCCATTTTCAATTCAGATTTGAAAGAAGGGAAAAGATTTTATTGAAAATTATACTCCAAAGATTCTCCTCATTTACATAATGCATGTCTCATAGGCCAAGAATATTTAACAACTGAATGCGCCATTGAGACGTGGGATTTAACCCACCTTCAAACAACTTGGAAAGGGTAAAACAAGAGGGAGAAAATTATTTTTTCATTACAATCGGTTTGCTAAAGGGGAAAAGTTTTGGTCCTAATTCTAGACAATTCCGCCACCACATCTCTCATATCCATTCGCTCCACAGGTGATTCCATTGAGCATGAAACTCCAATTGTCAGCACTGCAACCAAACACTCCTTTATTTCGCCATTTCCCATCGTTATGTTTTCATCGACACCAGGAAGCTCTGACAACAGAGAAGGATCAGCAATCTCCATCACTCTTTCGGGAAGTGAGGTCTTAGTAAACTGATGGAGGTTCCAGCTGTCTGTGAATATCGTATCCGTAGGTCTCTTTCCTGTGAACATCTCCAGTACGAGGATTCCGAAGCTATAGACATCTCCCTGAATCGACGACTTACTTCCCATGCCATACTCTATGGATGTATAAAACAAAGAATCGTGTCAAATCATGTTAGTTGCCGCAGGACTTTAGACTTTTTCAATTCATTTACATTTGATAAGGAATGATTTTGAAATTTCATAACTAAAATACAAAGATGAATGCATAAACATTTGCAATAAAATGCATGATAGGAAAAAAAAACAATCAATATAACTAGAAAGATCAACTTAGTTACCAGGAGCAACGTAGCCAACAGTTCCGCTAATCCCAATTGAGCTTGTTGAGGGTTGAGAAATATTGAGTGGGCTATCAGATAGAAACCTTGCCAGTCCAAAATCGCCCAAACGAGCAGTCATGTCAAGGTCAATCAGAATATTACTCGGCTTCAGATCACCGTGAACAATCACTGCTCCACAATGATGGTGAAGATACTCCAGTGCAGATGCGACATCAATTGCTATACTAAGTCTCCAAGTTAGACTTAAACTTCTAGGGTGTTCATTCTGATCAGCTTCACTTTGGTGCAGCCACTCCTCAAGGCTTCCGTAGGGCATGAACTCAAAAATTAGTGCCTTGAAATCCACCCCTTTAAAATCAATACTTGAGCATGTAGTGATTATCTTGACGAGGTTCCGGTGTCGGATATTTCTCAATGCATTGCATTCAGCCATAAAACTCTTTGCAGCTCCTTTCTCTATAAGTTTGAGTACCTTCACCGCCACAGCTGTTCCTTCGTTACCCAAAATCCCTTTATAGACAAAACCGTAACGTCCCTCACCAATCAAGTTAGATGATGAGAACTGGTTAGTTGCTTGGAGAATCTCTGCATAGGAAACCTGCCTAAACCTTTCATCCACGGGAAACATGGTCGAAGGGCTGCTTTCAAATCTCTTCTTCCGGCATAAACAACCCAACAAAAATGCCAACAGAACTGAACATGAGATAACTGGAATTGCTATTTTGATGGCAATAGGTGTTCCGCTTTTCGGTTTTGCTTGAACTTCACAAGTAGGAAGTCCCAAAATCACAATGCCTCCGCAGAGTTTTTTGTTCTCAACAATTGAAAAGGCGCTTACGTTTCTGAAAACCCCTTCGTGTGGTACCTCACCTTCAAGATCATTGTAAGATAGATTGAGACTTTGTAGAAGAGTGAAATTCTGCAAATAGGCAGGAAATTGACCTGACAATTTATTTTTGGAAAGATCGAGGAAATGAAGGCTCCTTAGAGCACTCAAAGACCGAGGAATTCTCCCTCCGAGTAAGTTATCCCCCAAACCAAGGTACACCAGCATTATACACTTGGAAAAAGTACTTGGAATTTCTCCAGACAATCTGTTATTCGAAACATCCAGCTCCACGAGATTGATCATGTTACCAACCTCCATGGGCAAGGATCCAGTCAGAGAATTCTGACCCAAACCAAAAGAAAGAGTAGTAGAAAGGCTTACAACTTCCTTCGGTATGAAACCGGTTAAGTTGTTGCCGAACAGGTGTAGAACCTCGAGTTGCTTGCACTTTCCCAAACTAGGAGGAATGTTTCCGCTCAAGTTATTTGCGAATAAAAACAATCGCCGCAGTTTTGTGATATTTCCAATTGTTTCAGGAACTGCCCCTGAAATTCGGTTATCAAACAGGCTAAGAAACTCCAGTCTTTCAAGTTTTCCTATACCCTCAGGAATTTCACCGGTGATCGAGTTCATGAAAATCCTCAAACTCGTAAGGCCGATTAAATTTTTGACTCCTTCAGGTATGCTCCCTGAAATCTGGTTAGCTCCTACGCCAAGCCATTGCAGAGAAGTTGAAAAATTAGCAAGTGAAGCGGGTAATGCACCTTTGAACCTGTTTCGTCCTAATTCCAGTATCTGGAGATTGCTGCAGTTAGTTAAAGAAGTTAGAAAGCTGAACCCTTCTGCCTCATC